>CAUYQV010103515.1:0-77608 GCA_963574575.1 Galagoides demidoff | reverse complement strand
CCTGTGGTCCCAGCTGCTTGGGAGGCAGAGGCAGGAGACTTGCTTGAGCCCAGGAGTTGGAGGTTGCTATGAGCTGTGATGCCATGGCACTCTACCCAGGGGGATAGCTTGAGGCTCCGTCTCAAAAAAAAAAAAAAAAAGGTGAAGAACCCTTGCTCCAGGATGGCGCCCAGAGCTCTGTGGTAGGGTGCTGGCTACAGGCACCAGGGCTGGTGGATTCGAACCCAGCCAGGGCCTGCTAAAAAAAAAAAAAAAAACAGCTGGGTGTGTGGCAGGCACCTATAGTCCCAGCTACTTGAGAGGCTGAAGCAAGAGAATCACTTAAGCCCAAGAGTTTGAGGTTGCCGTGAGCTGTGATGCCACAGCACTCTATCGAGGGAGACATACTGAGACTCTGTCTCAAAAAAAAACACCCTTGCTCCAAAGAAAAGAAAGAAAGAGAGACTGGTACCACAGAGATGGGAACACAGAGGCTGGGGAACAAAGGAAAGACTTTCATGTTGAAATACTGAAGGGATGGACACGGGATTTTGAGAGCCAAGGTTCCTAAGGAGGCTGCAGTTACTGGGATGCAGCCCTCAGGTGGAGGGATTAGCAACAGGAAGGAAACTTTTCCCACAATAAAAGGGAGGAAAGGATGAGAGTGGATAAAAATAAATGTTTCAGTGGGGTGTCAGTGAGGGGCAGGAAGTTGAGGGGGCTTCTGCCTGATGGCTTCTATTTTCACTTTCAAGTAGGAGTGAAGTTATCTGCGGAGAGTGACAATGAGAGGGGAGGTAGATAAAGGTGGGAAACAGAAGAGAGGGCTGGCTGACAAGGAACGCCCAAAAGGACTCCCAGCTCAGGGGTGAAGAGAGGTGGGGGTGGGGATTAGGTTAGAGACCACTGGGTTGTCATAGCAACTGTCTGCTTAGGGCAGCAAGTCAACAAGAGCCAGGGCTGTGGCCAAACTCTTCCCAGAAGGATGATTTGAAGATCAGGGAAAGAAAGGATGAGGACAGACAGAGGTTCACGTCCAGGCTGTTTCCAGAAGAATGTGAAGCTAGGAAAGGGCTGATAGCTGAGAATAGTGAGATCCACGTTAAGAAGAAGAATGAGACACAGGA
This sequence comes from Galagoides demidoff, assembly GCA_963574575.1. NCBI lineage: Eukaryota > Metazoa > Chordata > Mammalia > Primates > Galagidae > Galagoides > Galagoides demidoff. The sequence goes on along the minus strand of CAUYQV010103515.1, from coordinate 76,502 downwards.
AATAGAAGTGTAGGAAGTGGTGGTACAAGGATGAGACCGTCAGGTTTAAAGTGAAGGCGCAGTCAAGCCAGTTGAATTAGGACTATCTACATAGATACAAAATCACCTCGCATTATGGTGAGGTTTGGTGTAGAGAGGAATGTCTTTGGAGGAGTGATTGGAAATAGGTAGATCACTGGAGCAGTAGAAGAAGTGCAGAGTCAGGTAGCAGGTGCTTCAGAAGAGGAGTTTTTCCAAAAACTTGAAACTTAATGGTTTCAAAGTAGCAAGAGGGCTCAGCGCCCATAGCTCATTGGCTAGGGTGCCGGCCACATACACCGGGTCTGGCAGGTTTGAAGCAGCCTGGGCCTGCTAAACAACAAGTGACAATTACAACCAAAAAATAGCCAAGCTTTGTGGCAGGCGCCTGTAGTTCCAGCTACTTGGGAGACTGAGGCAAGAGAATCACTTAAGCCCAAGAGTTTGAGGTTGCTGTGAGCTGTGACGTGACAGCACTCTAACCAAGGGTGACATAGTGAGTGAGACTCTGTCTCAAAACAAAAAAAAAGTAGTAAGAAGATAAAGAAGGTGGGCATGCCTGTAATTCTAGCACCCTAGGAGGCCAAAGCAGTGGATTGCTTGAGGTCAGGAGTTCAAGACCAGGCATGAGCAACAGCGAGAGCCTATCTCTACTAAAAAATAGAAAAAACTAGCTGGGTGTGGTAGCACATGCCTACAGTCCTACCTACTTAGGAGGCTGAGGCAAGAGGATCACTCTCCAAGAGTTTGAGGTTGCTGTGAGGTCTAATGATGCCATGGTACTCTACCCAGGGTGACAGACTGAGACTCTGTCTCAAAAAAAAAAAAAGATAAATAACACCTACCCACTGTGGGGCAGAGAGTTGGGACCCATACTTCTGCTGTGTAGCCAGGGCTTCAAAAAATAACTGGCCTTTATAAAAGAAGCCAGAGAGAACTGAGAAAATGACATGAAGGCTACATTGACCAGTTTGATGAGAGTATTGCAAAATGTATATGAAAACACCACACTGTGCCCCATGATTGCATTAATGTACACAGTTATAATTTAATAAAAAAAATCTAAAAAAAAAAAGAGGCCAGAGAAAGACAACCACACTATTTGGGACCAGAGATGACCTAGTATAGTAGTTTCCAACCCAGGAGGTTATTTGTAAAACCAGCAGAGGTCTTTTTGGTTTATCACAATGGTGGAGGTAGGCAATACTGGATTTAGTACCTAGAGGTAAAAGATGCTAAATGCCCTGTGATTGTACAAGACAGCTCCATGTAATGATGACATGTCCTGCCCAAAATGCCAGTCATATATCTCATTCATTTTACAGATGAGAAACTGGGGCCCAGACAGCTGTGCTTTAGGGAACTTTTGTAGTCGTGATGTTAAGATCTGGTGTGTGTGTCTGAGGTCACAGACAATGTTGGTCATCGAGTCCATGCCTTCTCCCTAGTTACCTCCCTGTGGTTGGTCTCAAGTTTCCATAGTTCTGACCAGTGAGATATAAGCAGAATTCACAGAGTAAGACTTCTGGGTAAACTTTCTCAAAAGGGCAAGTACAGCCGGGTGTCCGTCCCCAGCTTGCTCTGCTCTCTTCTTTCTTCTTGGAAACTGGTTTCATAACTATATTGTGCCCATGAGCAAAAAAGCCACATATTAGTGATAGTGGAACAGAAAGATAGAAAAATTATGTCCTTGCTGACTTTCTAAGAAGTGCCCCAGTCCTGGACAGCCCACCTCTGGACTTAACAAATGAGAAAAGTATTGTTTGTTTGAGCTGTTTGTCATTTGGTTGTTCTGTTGATTCCAGCTGAATGCAATCCTACCTAAGAGTCATAGGGCCAGCTGGCAACAGAGCTGAGGCTAAATCCAGGTTTTGCCTCTTGAAATCTAATTTGTCTTCCTTGACAGCAGTGGATCTCAAATTGTGGTCCCAGTACAGGCAGCATCAGTATTACCTGGAAACTTAGAATGCAGAACTTCATACACCACCCAGACCTTCTAAATCATGGGGATGTAGGGCCCAACAATCTGTGTTAACAAGGCCTCCAAGTGATTCGAATGCACCTAAAGTATGAGAACTACTGTTCTAGAGCCACATTCTTCACTGGGTGGTTTTGGATCATCAGCAGCAGCACCTTGGGCCTTGTTTAAAAACACCACCCCAGGCTTGGCGCCTGTAGCTCAAGCGGCTAAGGCGTCAGCCACATACACCTGAGCTGGCAGATTCGAATCTAGCCCAGGTCTATCAAACAACAATGATAACTACAACCAAAAAACAGCCAGGTGTTGTGGTGGGCACCTGTAGTCCCAGCTACTTGGGAGGCGGAGGCAGGAGACTCGCTTGAGCCCAGGAGTTGGAGGTTGGTGTGTGCTGTGTTGGCTTGGGCCGCGACCCAGGGGGATAGCGTGAAGCTCTGTCGCAAAAAAAAAAAAAAGAAATTTCTCCAAAGAAGATACACAAATGGCCACTAAACACATGAAAAGATGCTGAACACCACTAATTATTAAGGAAATGCAAATCAAAACTACAATGAGATACCATCTCATACCTATTAGGATAGCTACTACCAAAAAACCAGAAAGTAACAAGTGTTAACAAAGACATGGAGAAATTAGACCCTCCATGTACTGTGGATGGGAATATACAACTGTGCAGCTACTATGGAAAAGAGTATGGAGATTTCCGAAAAAAAATAAACATAGAAGTATCTTTTTTCGGGGGGAAGAGTCTCACTTTCTTGCCCCCAGTAGAATTTTTGGCATCATAGCTCATAGCAACCTCAAACTCTTGGGCTCAAGCAATCCTCTTGCTTCAGCTTCCTAAGTAGCTGGGACTATTGACCCACCACAACTCCAGGCTATTTTTTAGAGACCTTGTCTCACTCTTGCTCAGGTTGGTTTCAAACTCCTAAGCTTAGGTGATCCACCTGTCTCGCTTCCCAAAGTGCTAGGATTATAGGTGTAAACATAAAAGTAATATAATCAGGCCAGGCGCAGTGGCTCATGCCTATAATCCTATAATCTCCAAAAATAGCTGGGAGTTGTGGTGGGCACCTGTAGTCCCAGCTACTTGGGAGGCTGAGGCAAGAGAATAGCTTGAGCCCAAGAGTTTGAGGTTAATGTGAGCTGTGATCACGCCACTCTACAGAGGGCAACTAAGTGAGACTCTAACTCAAAACAAACAAACAAAAACCTAGCATATAAACCAGCAATTCTATACCTGAGTATATACCCCAAATGATTAGAAACAGGGACTTGAAAAGACATTTTTACACCCATGTTCATAGCAGCATTATTTATAACAGCCAAAAAGTGGAAGCAACCTGTCCCTCCACAGTTGAATGATTTAAAAATGTGATACACACACGCACACACACAGATATACACAATAGAATATTATTCCACCTTAAAAAGGAAGGAAACACGTGCAGCAATACAGATAAACCTTGAGGAATTATGCTAATTGAAACAAGCCAGATATAAATGTACAAATATTGCATGATTCTATTTATATGCAATACTTTGAGTAGTCAAAATCAGAGAGTCAGAAAGAATGGTGGTTGCTAGGGGCCCGACAAAGGGGAACATGGGAACTGTTTAGTAGGTGCAGAGTTTTTTTGTTTGTTTGTTTGTTTTAGAGACAAAATCTCACTTTTTTGCCCTTGGTAGAGTGCAGTGGCATTACAGCTCACAGCAAGTTCCAGCTCCTGGGCTTAGGCGATTCTTTTGCTTCAGCCTCCCGAATAGCCAGGACTACAGGCGCCAGGCACAACATCCGTTTACTTTTTTGTTGCAGTTTGGCCGGAGCGGGTTTGAACCCACCACCCTCTGTATATGGGGCTGGCGCCCTACTCACCCTACTCACTGAGCCATAGGCACCACCCTAGGTACGGAGTTTTTTTCTTTTTCTTTTTCTGCAGTTTTTGGCTGGGGTTGGGTTTGAAACCGCCCGCCTCGGGCATATGGGGCCGGCCTCGGGCATATGGGGCCGGCCTCCCGCATATGGGGCCGGCCTCCCGCATATGGGGCCGGCCTCCCGCATATGCGGCCCGCCTCCGGCATATGGGGCCAGCCCCCTACTCCTCTGAGCCACAGGTGCGACACCAGTGCAGAGTTTTTAAAAGATAAAAAGAGTTCTGAAGATCTATTGGGCAACAGTATGAATATGCTTAGCAAGTGAACTCCCGTGGTTTAGGAAGTAAATTTTATGTTTATGCGTATTTTACCAGAACTTCAAAAAGTCCCCCAAACAGTTTCCAGACTTCGTTCATGTAAACATTACATTAACTATTTATTTGGATGCCCAAGAGACACCGCCCACCCTGCAAAAGGCAAAAGAGGACCCCCAGCGACTTCTGTTTCAGGAGGAGAAGAGGGGAGCAAAAGCGGAAAGAAAGAGAAAGATGATTTGAAATCCTCGGAGACCTGGGTGTCTCCTGGAGTAAGCCACTTACCTGGTGAGCAGGTCAGGGTATTGAGTGTTTCTGAAAGCATTTTCCAGTTCCTGAAGCTGGTGGACTGTGAACACAAAGTACTCACTGGCTCCACGGCGGCGACTGCGGCGACTATGACGACAGTTACGCCGCTGTGGAACCTGCTCTGCCACCTGCGATGGTTGCTCTCGCTGCTCCTGTCTGGGCTCCTGGGCTCCACTGAGCTCACCATCTCCACCGCTACTGCCCTGATGGTTCACATCTTCGTCTCCTTCCATGTAGCCATCGGGGTTTATGTAGTCGTCATTCACGTAGCCCATGTAGCTGTCATGGCCCATGTAGCCCTCATGGTTTATGTTGCCAATGAAGTCAGGTTCTTCTTCACCAGCACCCGCACCTGCTCTACCCATAACAGGTCTGGCCCTTACTTCTATCTCGTAAACCCCAAGGAGGTGACAGTTGGGGTCATCAAAAGGATTGTGCCCACGCTCCATGGCTGGAAGCCGCACCTCACAAACTGGCTATTTGGTGCCAGAAGGTGGAGCTATTCCTTGGTTACAGGGGTTTGGTGCCAAGGCACGTTCTCTTAGACGATTTCTATTGGCTTTCCTTTTACCACCAGTTACGGAGGAACTTGCTTAGGCGCGCAAGCTAACGGTTGTGTTTAAAAAGTAGTGGCGGTCGCGTTTAAAAAGTAGTGGCGTGTGGCTCCGCGCCTGTGACTCAAGTGGCTAAGGCGCCAGCCACATACACCTGAGCAAGCAGTTTCGAATCCAGCCTGGGTGTGCCAAATAACAATGACTGCTGCAACCAAAAAATAGCCGGGGGTTGTGGCAGGCGCCTGTAGTCCCAGCTACCTGGAAGGCGGAGGCAGAGAATCACTTGAGCCCAGGCGTGGGAGGGTGCTGTGAGCTGTGATGCCACGGCACTCTACCCAGGGTGACAGCTGGAGGCTCTGTCTCAAAAAAAAAAAAAAAAGTAGTGGTGTGGCTCAAACGGCTAAGGTGCCAGCCACACACACCTGAGCTGGCAGATTTGAATCCAGCCCAGACCCACCAAACAACAATGACGGCTGCAACCAAAAATAGCCGGGCATTGTGGCGGGCGCCTGTAATCCCAGCTACTTGGGAGGTGGAGGCAGGAGGCTCGCTTGAGCCCAGGAGTTGGAGGTTGCTGTGAGCTGTGATGTCACAACGCTCTACCTGGCGCAACAGCTTGAGGCTCTGTCTCAAAAAAAAAAATTGTCTCATGGTGAGAGAGAAGAGAATATTGCATGGCTAAGCCACACCTGCCACAGGCTAGTAATTAAGCTGAAATAACTGAGCAGTGGGCTGCTTGCTTGGAGTACACGGAAAGTACTTGCAAGGATACTGAAAGCAGAGCAGTCATCCTTCCCTCGGCACTGGGTGTGCTGAGCATTCTGGGTAGTAAGGTGTGCTCTGCAAGAAATCCAACCTGTCCTTTGAGACCATTAATACTGAAAATAAATGCTGGGCTGGGCTGTGATTGAGTACATTTGTCCAGGCAAGAGAGTCCTGTACTCATGGCAAAATGGAGATCCAGTAGAACTAGCCAAAAAAAAAAAAAAAAGAGTCAGGAGGATGGATGGTATAGGGAGAGCCCCAGTAAGGGAATACCTGCTAAAAATCTCCCGAAATATCCAAGACTTGGGATATCTGTGTGTATGTAGCTTACTGGACTTGTGGCCCCTTCTTCACCACAGGGACTCAAAACTACACAGCCTCCTCCATCCCTCACTCCAATAAGTCCAATCTCAAAGAAAAATCCCAGAAAGTCTGTCATGAGGAAGGGTATAGAGACCTTTTCTGAGGGTAGCTAACTTACAAATCCCTTATTTTTTCTGAAAATTGTAAGTGTGCTCTGAAGTGGTTTTATATCCATCCTTTCATAAACTTTTTTTTTTTGAGACGGAGCCTCAAGCTATCCCCCTTGGTAGAGTGCTATGGCATCACAGCTCATAGCAACCTCCAACTCCTGGGCTCAAGCGAGTCTCCTGCCTCCGACTCCCAAGTAGCTGGGACCACAGGCGCCCGCCACAACGCCCAGCCATTTTTTTTTTTGGTTGCAGCCATCGTTGTTTGGTGGGCCTGGGCTGGGGATTCAAACCCGCCACCTTAGGTGTATGTGGCTGGCGCCTTAGCTGATTGAGCCACAGGCGCCGAGTCACTTTTTTTTTTTTTTTTCTGACTGAGACAGAGCCTCAAGCTGTCGCCCTGGGTAGAGTGTCCTGGTGTCACAGCTCACAGCAACGTCTAACTCCTGGGCTCAAGTAAGTCTCCTGCCTCCACTTCTCAAGTAGCTGGGATTACAGGCGCCTGCCACAACACCTGGCTATTTTTTGGTTGCAGCTGTCATTGTTGTTTGGCGGGGCCAGGCTGGATTTCAACGCGCCAGCTCAGGTGTATGTGGCTGGGGCCTTAGCCGTTTGAGCCACAGGCGCTGAGCCCATAAACTTTCTGTGTGTATTTACAAATTTGTTTTTAAGAGGCCAGATCTTACTGTGTTGACCACACTGGATTTGAACTTCTAGTGTCAAGTAATCATCTGCCTTAGCCTCCCAAGTAGTCACAACTGCTTGGTGGTAGTTCTGGCTGTATTTACAAATATTTATTTATTTATTTATTTTTTTGAGACGGAGCCTCAAGCTATCCCCCTGGGTAGAGTGCCATGGCATCACAGCTCATAGCAACCTCCAACTCCTGGGCTCAAGAGAGTCTCCTGCCTCCGTCTCCCAAGTAGCTGGGATCACAGGTGCCCGCCACAACGCCCGGCCATTTTTTGGTTGCAGCTATCATTGTTGTTTGGCAGACCCGGGCTGGGGATTCGAACCCACCACCTTAGGTGTACATGGTTGGCGCCTTAGCCAATTGAGCCACAGGCGCCGAGCCGTATTGTTTGTTTTTTAAAAACTTTTTCACAGCATATATGGAGTTAAATCCTTTGAGTCTGTAGCCTGCCAATAAATTTAAAATTTTTTTTTTTGAGACAAACCCTCAAGCTGTCCCCCTGGGTGAAGTGCCATGGCATCACAGCTCACAGCAACCTCCATCTCCTGGGCTCAAGCGAGTCTCCTGCCTCAGCATCCCAAGTAGCTGGGACCACAGGTGCCTGCCACAACGCCTGGCTATTTTTTGGTTGCAGCCGTCATTGTTGTTTTTGGCGGGCCCAGGCTGGATTCAAACCCGCCACGTTAGGTGTATGTGGCTGGTGCCCTAGCCACTTGAGCCACAGGCGCCGAGCCTGTAGCCTGCCAATAGATGTAGCTCTGGTTTTTCATGGTGATTCTCAGCACAGAAAAGCCATTGCACTCGGCAGCATATAGGAAATTGCATTACAGGACATCTCTACTTGCCCCTTTAGTTGACTGCCATAGAGCTAAGTGAGATCCTTGAGTACTATCCCTAGTTAAGAAAGAAAGTAAAAGAGAAAAGAATGATAGATGATAAGAAAATAGTATAAAAAAAGAAGAGATGTATGTTGTGGGGAGCAAGAAAACACCAGCAGTAATGAGAAGTGGCAGTTAGGAGCACAGTTCCAGAGCCTGGCTCACTGTGTGTCCTGGGACCCTGGATAAATCTGACTCAGCTTCCTTCCCTATAAAATGGGGCAAGGCATGTCTCCATGATAAGGTTTGCCAACTATCAACAAATTTTGTTGACTCTACTTCAAAAACCCATCACGAATCTTTCATTTTTCCTCCAACATTTCTAAGAACTAACCACCATCATCTTAAACCTGGTAATACTGCATTAGCCTCTTGTCTCCCTGCTTCATATAAGTTTTATCTCCTGTGACCATTCTCCACCCATTATCCAGAATGATCCAATGATGACAATGTGAATTACCGTGTCATGACTGTGCTTATAATTTTTATAATGCTTGCCCTTGGGTTGGGCCCAGAGTAGGCAGTAAATACATGGTAACTATTACTACATTATTATTTTCTGATATCTAGGAATAAAATGCATGAGGCCAAGAAAGAAAATTGTCTTTTTTTTTATTTTTTGAGACAGAGTCTCACTATGGCATCACAGCTCACAGCAACCTCAAACTCTTGGGCTTAAATGATTCTCTTGCCTCAGCCTCCCAAGTACCTAAGACTATAGGTGCCTGCTACAATGCCTAGCTAATTTTTTGTTGAGGTTGCCATTGTTGTTTAGCCTTCCCAGGCTAAGTTTGAACCCTCCAGCCTCTGTGTATGTGGCTGGCGCCCCAACTACTGTGCTATGGGCACCCAGCACCAATCTCAAACTCTTGGGCTTAAGCAATCCTCTTGCCTCAGCCTCCTAAGTAGCTGGGACTACAGGTTCCCACCACAACACCTGGCTATTTTTTTTTCTAGAGACTTGGTCTCGGTCTTCCTTAGGCTGGTCTTGAACTCGTGAGCTCAAGAGATCCACCTGCCTTGGCCTCCCAGAGTTCTGGGATTAAGAAAATATATCTTCTGAGTGAAACACATACTATGCTGGCACACTGCCTGGCACAGGGCTCACACATGCAGAAGCCAACATAAGTTTATTGACTAAAGCACATATAGGTATGAAAAGACACAGTATGTGTTATTTTCAGAGAAAAATGTCATATCTTCATTATACATTGTGAGAGATAACAATATCCCTCTCTCCTCTCTTGGCCCTTGTGCATAAAACAACACAAATGTGACAAAATCAGAAAATGTGAGGTTGCCTGGTATTATCATTTGTGAAGTTTTATAGTTACTATCTCAATTAAATCTCATAACATTCTATGAACTAGGCATGATTTATCTCCATTTTAAAAATGATTAAGCCAGGTAAAATGAGAATAAACTACTCACCAGATTAGCCATCTAGTATATAGTGAGTGATGCCATGATTCAGATAGGGATCCTGCACATGTAAATCTGTTAGATCAGAATGTGATTTGTGGCTATTTTTGCTTAGGATGGGGTTCCATTGGGTATTTGAAGTTTTAAAAGAGTGAGTTAAAAACTAAAACCTTTGAAAATATAAACAAAATTGATAAACTTTGGCCAGACTAACTATAAACAGAAAAGTAAGATATCTAATAACCTCAATCTAAAACAAAAAAGAGGAAAAAACAATAGATACCACGGAGATACAAAAGATCATCTCAGATTATTACACAAAACTCTATGCCTAGAAATTTGACAATGTGGAGGAAATGGAACAATACCTAGAATCACACAACTTCCCTAGACTTAACCAGGAAGAAATAAATCTCTTGAACAGGTCAGTGACAACACTGAAATTGAAGAAACAATAAAAACGCTTCTAACAACAACCACAAAAAGCCCTAGACTAGTTGGATTCACACCAGAATTCTATCAAACCATCAAAGAAGATGTTGTACCTATATTGCAGAACCTATTTCAAAACATTGAGAAGGAAGGAACCTCTTAAACACATTCTATGAAGCAAACATCACTCTGATACCAAAACCAGGAAAGGACCCAGTAATAAAGGAAAACTACAGACCAATTTTACTAATGAATATGGTTGCAAAAATACTAAATAAAATCCTGGCAAATAGAATACAGCTACACACTAAAAAAAATATACAACACCATCAAGTAGGCTTTAATCCCAGGAATGCAGGGTTGGTTTCACATATGCAAATCCATAAATGTATTTCACCACATAAACAGAAGCAAAAACAAACATCATTATGACCCTCTCAATAAATGCAGAAGGCTGGGTGTGGTGGCTCACACCTATAACCCTAGCACTCTGGGAGGCTGAGGTGGGTGGATAGCTTGAGCTCACAAGTTTGAGACCAGCCTGAGCAAAAGCAAGACCCTGTTTCCACTAAAAATAGAAGAAAAAAAATTGAGGCAAGAGGATCACTTGACCCCAAGAGTTGAAGGTTGCTGTGAGCTATGATGTGATAGCACTTTATTCAGGGTGACGTCATGAGACTGTCTCAAAACAAACAAGCAAACAAAAACAAAAATAGATGCAGAGGGCGGTGCCTATGGCTCAAAAGGGTAGGGGGCCGGCCCCATATTCTGGAGGTGGTGGATTCAAACCCAGCCCTGGCCAAAAACTGGAAAAAAAAAAAGATGCAGGAAAAGCATTCCACAAAATTCAGCATCCTTTTCTGAGAAGGACACTTAAGAAAATAGGCACAGATGGGACATTTCTTAAACTGATAGAGACATCTACAACAAACCCACAGCCAATATACTGAATGGAGTAAAACTAAAAGCATTTCCATTTAAAGCTGAAACCAGACAAGGTTGTCCACTATCGCCACTACTACTTTAACATAGTGTTGGAAGTCCTAGCCCATGAAATCAGGCAAGAGAAGGATATTAAGGGCATTCGAACGGGGGTAGAGGAGGTCAAACTCTTGGTCTTTGCTGATAATATGATCTTATGCTTAGAAAACACCAGAGACTTAGTTACAAGATGTCTGGAAGTGATCAAGAAATATAGTAATGTTGGGGTGTAAAATCAATGTCCACAAATCAGTAGCCTTTGTATACATCAATAACATTCAAGCTTAGAAGCAAATCAATAACATAATTCCCTTCACAGTAGCCTCAAAGAAAATGAAACACCTGGGACTATATCTAACAATGGAAGTGAAGGACCTTTACAGAGAGAAGTATGAAACCTTGGCTCGGCACCTGTGGCTCAATCGGCTAAGGCGCTAGCCACGTACACCTAAGGTGGCGGGTTCGAATCCCCAGCCCAGGCCCGCCAAACAACAATGATGGCTGCAACCAAAAAATGGCCGGGCATTCTGGCGGGCACCTGTGGTCCCAGCTACTTGGGAGGCAGAGGCAGGAGACTCGCTTGAGCCCAGGAGTTGGAGGTTGCTGTGAGCTGTGATGCCATGGCACTCTACCCAGGGGGATAGCTTGAGGCTCTGTCTCAAAAAAAAATATATATATATATATATAGACAAATAACTTATCTAGAGAATAAATGAAGAACTTATACAAATTCATTGGAAAAATATGAAAATCCTTTAATCAGATAGTTTATTAAATGGTAGATCTATATGGACTAAAAATATTAATGGGGACTCAACTCTTTCAGCAATCAAGGAAAGACACATTGAATAAAATATCATTCCACAGCAAAAATTAAAAATTAAGATCCTCTGAGAATGAGTAATAATGAGAAAATTCAGGAAGACACAGAAATTAATAGACTTCATAATATAAGCCACAACCAGTTAGAATTAATAAACTAGTAATACATTCCATATGTAAAACCCACAAAATAAAGTACAAATAAAACAGAATAAATAAAATTCCTGTGAATAAAAAACAAATGTACCAAATATTCATAAATATAAGTGCTTAATAGTAATGAGAATCATAAAAGGATCACTGAACAGAGGGGAACTTTTCCCACATTCTTCTAAAGAAAGACAAAATTTCATAACTATTTAAAATCTACTTGAGTTAATTTATACATCACTTGACTCATAAAAATGTTAATAGATTTTTTGTGTGAGAATTAGATTGGCTGTATCTACAGTCATGTAGTGGAATTAATATGTAGTTGAATCCATAATAATTCTGAAAGACAGCAGTAATAAGAACAATGCAATATAGATATTTATATATTATTAGAAAATTAAAAGTTGAAATGGTGATGTTAAATAGATCAATAATGTAGCAGAATGGATAGACTGGTGAAAATATATCACAGAATTATTACTACTATTTGACAAAGGTAATATATCAGATAATTTGTTAAGAATTATTAAATAAATATGTGTATAACCTTTTATTAAAAAAATGGGTCTAAAAATGTAAAATGAAATAATAAATCACAAAAGCTATGTAAAAATAAAAATGGAGTAATAAATCAAAAATACATATAAACAAGTTGATGTTGTAATACATATAAACAAATTGATTTTGTAATATATACTTCCTTAACCTTAGGAAACCTATAATGATACTAGGAAAATAATAACATAGATTAATTTAAAGATCTCAAGATGAAGATGGCATATTTTATGTGACATGAAGCCCGAAAACAATGCATTAGAGGATTTGTAGAGTTTAAAATAATTTTTTAAAAGTATCATGAAAAGCAACTGAAAGTATCCAAACACAAATAAAATCAGAAAGTACTTTTGTATTTCATTACATGGGAAAGGATAGAAGCATTTCCATATTTGAGGAAATAGACATACACTATCCAAATAAAATTACTCAATCCAACGTAGGCATCATATATGAGGATGATGGTAACCAGGAAAGGAAATACAAAGATTTTAACCAATTGGGCTTTAACCAATTGGGAAGATGCCTAACCTTTCTTATAAAAGAATAATTACAAATTTAACACACTCTGAGATACTTTTTTTTTTAACTTATCTGATTGGTAATGATTGTTAAAACATCAAGAGGGTGATTGTATGAAAAACTAAGTACTCTCATGAGAATATAAATGGGCAAAATGATTTATAAAGAAAAATTTGACAAAATTATGACTTACAAACGCATCCACATTCTGAACCTCCAATTCCAATCAGAGAAATGTGTACTCTGATGACAGTCACACATGTGAGATGGCATGAAGCATTCCTCTTAAAATAAATTAGAAGCAACGTAAATGTCCATCAGTGGAAGCTGCTGCAGTCATATATTGTGTACTCTCAATGAACGACTGTACAGCTGTAAAAACAAATGGATAAGCCCATATGGAACAACCTTGAAAATATATTTTAAATGAATATTAAGTGGAAATAACAGAAGTGTAGAATAATGGATATAATACCGAATCAATTTGAAAAATGGGATATGTGTACATATTAAGGTAGAGAGAGAGGGAGAAAGTGATAGGGAGAGAATTTGTGAGGGATTATCTTTGCAATAATACATAAGAAAAAATAAATCAATGTCCTCAAAGAGAAAATCCAAATGGCTGGTCCCTAGAGTGAAAAGGAGAATTTTTTCACAATATTTTTTCTGATTTTTCTAAGACACACACACATCGTTTATCTATTAAATAAGTAAGTGCTTTGTTTATTGATTTTGTGAATAACATTTTAAAAATTAAAAACAAAAGGAAGAGAGGAATAGCGAGAAGGAGGAAATGAGAGAAGGGAGAATGCAGAAAGGAGGGAGAAAGGTAAGAAAAAAGCTATATTTTAATTTATGTGAGATAAAGAGGATAAAAATTCGGAGTATTATAATGTGATTTTTGAACTATCAGTTAAGAAGAGAGAAAAAGGTAAGTATAAATGGCAAAAGGTTTGAAGAATGTCATCTCACATTTGTCAAGCTATTTCCCACACGTAATGTGTAAACAGCTTTTTTTTTTTTAGAACACACTTGCATCTATTACCTTTCTTAGGTAGTTATTGTCTTTACAATTTTTTGTCTGACTAACAAGAGCCTCAAGAATGTCAAATGACGCACAAAGAGATTCAGAAGTTAGTTTTGAAGTCAAGGTCCGCTCTGTTTACATCCCTGCTCATCAGAAGTCAACCCATTTCTCCAGACACAGATAAACTTCCTTCTTTATCTCCACTTCTTCTCCATGCTATGATGATTTGAGGAAGTATCCATAAGCAAATTAGTGGTTAAGAGAACGAATACATAAAGGAATAAATGGGTCTGAGATAAAGAACAATTAAAAATTGGAATATGTTAAAGTGTAGGAACAATTTAAAACTTAAAAGTAATTCTGATGGAGTCAATTAAGCCATTTCAGAAATCTTAAAAATGAAGGCTGGGTTCATCCATCAGTTTTCCTGCTAGAGTTTTTTTCCTAAGAAAATAATGAGACAAATACACAAAAATACATATACAGTTATAGGTCATGCACATGTTTCCTGCAAAATAAACTAAAAGTTTATTTTAATAATAGATTAAAAATAGATTCAGCACCAAAATAAAATGGGTAAAGAAAAATATGGAGAATTACTTATTTATTAACTACTTGTTCACTGAACCTAAACTTCCTTTCACCCTTGTTAAAATATCAAGGTCTAACTGTATCTTTGCTTCGACTCCTTCAGAATGGGGGAGAGCTCCAGATCAGTAGCCTACGTAGACTTCTAGTCCCTCAAAGTTTAATGCATTTGATCATCGGTGTTTATTCAGAGCTGGTTGCAAAGCTCTCTTGGTAGCTCAAAGATTTAATTGGGATCAGTCACTGTATTTGAAAACATCATAACTCGCCCTTTTGAGTCTTTTTCAGATCAAAGTGTCATTGGCCCTGCTTTTAAGTTCAGCACCTACAGACCTTTCAGTCAATTAAAGGATTCTCACTCCAAACCCCTAGAGTCCTGCATTGTGTTCCTGAAGCACGCATCTAAGGATGTTCTGAGGACTTACAGACTTAGTAGTCTATAATAGCTACTCTTTCTGGCAGAATCCTTTCCCCTCTGGTTCTGCCAACAAATTGGAAAAAAAATCCTTCTGATACTCGGTTATCAGAAACCTTAAAAAGAAAACCAACATTTTTGTGCTGGATAGCATGCCCTTTAATTGTGATTCAATCCTTTATCCTTCTAAGACCTTGCTCATCATGCCCAGTGTCTCTTATTGCTCCTCTCAATTCAATCCTTTGTTCATAAACACAACTTTTCCAAGGCAAGCTTCCTGTATAGTGTTGTGTCAGTAGCTAGTAATGAGGATAGATTTATGTAGTTTAAAAATGCCCGGAAAACTGTGTATCACAACAAATCCAGTTAGTAGTTTGCTTCTATTATGTTATGGTACAAATTGGGGTTCTTTCACGGCTATGTCACACGGGTCCACAGATTACTAATTAAGGACTCGGTTCAATCATCACAAAAGCACCAATGTGTAGAAAATTTTTTTAAAAAAGCAGATTTGTGTCCTTGGGAATTGTTAGATGACTGAGCTCATTTGCTTCCACCTTTAAACTAGAGTGTCTTACCATGACAAATTAATCTGGGACCAACAGACACCATGTGATCAATGGGATCAAAATGAATGGCAGTTCACTACAGCCTACGCTATTATACGCATGTTTTAATAAGATGACTGATGGCCTTGCAGCACCAGCAAGAAACACAAAAAGTCACTTTCCCCCCCAATGATCAATTTTTTTGAAAAGAAAGCATGTTAAGTGGCTGAAGTACAAACTTTTTGCTCTGCTTTGCTTACATAAGAGCCATTTTACCTACTCTGCGATTCCAAGTGATACTTGTAATTTTACAGACATTAAGTTCCATTGCCAGAGGAGAGCAAACTGTCTGAGAGAGAGAGAGAGAGAAAATAAAAATAAACCCTTATCCTATGAACATTTCAGTAACCTGAACAAAAGTAAGTATATTATTTGGCTTTTTATGTGCATCTGATTATTGAATGTTTGTGAGTCCCAAATTTGGTGGAACAATCTTATATTTTGGAGATATGTGTCTATGAATAATGTTTGACATATTTTTTTAGGAATAATACAAGAAATTCACAAGCTACCTCTCAGTTCATACTTGACTTAAAAGACATCATTAGAATTTAGGCAATTATATAAGAAGTTTGACTAACAAACATTGGTTTAAGTATGTTCTTTTTTTGTCTAAGTAGATATATATCAATAGCAAAATGCCTTTGTTTTCTTTATTCAGTCCTCAAAGTCAGACCATTTGTCCATGGTAGACTCTTTTTATCAATCTGCTAAATGTTATAATGAAGGCATTCATTTCTCTTATATAAAGAGTATTACAGTAAAGTAAACTGAAATTAAGTATTTTATGAGAGTGACAAAATTAAAATTCCATATTTTTAGTTACTAAAAAGTCATGATATTAAAGATACACATTTTATTTGTAAAAAATACATCTCTTTCCCCCACTTATCCCATAGGGATTTTGAAACTAATCTAACAATTAACAAAGAAAAGTATGAAATAAAATTCCATTAATTAGGGAGATCAGTATGAAGGGGCTGGAATTTACAGATGGGCAAGATGTCTGATTGAATTTACAGGCAATACAGATTGGCTACAGATGGTAGGAATACAGTCCAGAATTTAGATTTCATGCCATTTTTTTTTAACTTTTAAAATTCCACTTTCCAAATTCTTATTTTGTGAGGTAAACTCCTCCTCTCATCTAAACCAGATCTCACGACTTCCGTATTTTACAATTACTTAAAAGTAATTTTTATCCACAGGAAGACCACACATGCCATCTTCAATACCTGGAAATTTGATACTGTTTACACTTATTAAATTTCTTTGGAGACAACTATCATTTGCTTCCCAAACCAGGGTCTCCTAGTTCAACTTGGCAGTGAGGTAATCCATTAAAATTTGACAGTGAACTTACTTTTGAGCGAATACTGTTAGCATTAAAATAATCAGAAAGAAAATATCTTGTGTTAAATTTTCAGGGTTATAAAATATTTAAATATTATTAGCACACAATATGTAGACAGGAGGATTACTCAATTTATTAGATTAGTTTTTAACCTCATATTAAAAACAGACAAACAAACAAAGAAAAACTAACAAATGCAATCAGTGAAACTTGGTTTCTTGTATCCTCAATGAATCCCCAACAATAAATTAAAAAAAAAAAAAGCTTTTGTCTGAGCCTTACCTTAAACAGACAATGTTAAACTGATAAAGTCCCTAAATTTGTCAAATTTTTACTAATATATGCATCTGATTGAAAACTGAAGTATTCAATTAAAAGTCTAAAAACTTTACATTATTCACTCTAAAGTCAGTACAAAATATAATAGAAGAATAAAAAACTTTGGAGTTACAAATCGGAGCTTTCATGTTAAGTCCTTGAAGATTATATCCTAGTTTTATTATTGACTGAAGTTTTATTATTTACATATGAACATTGAGAATATTATTTAAACTCTTTCTGCCTTACTTTCCTTAGCTTTAAAATGGGTCGGATCAATTAAGGTCCTAGTTGAATACACCACAACCCACTCTGACTCCTTAACACAGAAACACATTTGTTGGAGCAGAGATCAGGAAACATTTTCTCTTTTGGCCAGAGACTTAATATTTTAAACTTTGTGGGTTACATGGACATTGTCACAACCATTCAACAGTGACATTGTAACAAAAGCAGCCACAGAGAATGCATAAATGAATGAGTGCCACCGTGTTCTAATAAAACTTTATTTATAAAATCAGGCATTGCAAACCCCTGTGTTAACAAAGAGATTATGTATGTCATAGAATCTTCAAGATTTCAGGGATGTAGATGCAGGATTAGAGCTATAAAGTCAATTTCAATAGCAATGACCACTGATTAATGCATTTACTATCCAGATCCTACCACCCTGGCTCCAGGAAAGCATAGCTTGCATCTTGGACACTGAGCAAAAGAAAGTACTATTGGAACCAAACCCGTAATTTATAATCACTCCATTTTACTCTATTCCTTTGCCAGCAAAAAAGGGGTTCAACATGACACCTCCTGTTTCACCTTGCTCTGTCCTAGGAGTGCAACTCATTAAAGAAAAGTAGATAATAGACTAAAAAGAACAAAAACAAGTTTTTGGATTTTATTTTGGGAAATTTTGACTCATGATGGCAAAAATGAACAAAATATAGCACACATGTTTAAAATATACTGTGGCCACAAAATGGCAAGGATTTAGTATACGGATAGATAAGAAAATAGTGTCTTATAGTATGAAATGATAACGAACAAGCATAATACATATTTATTTGAAATACTACCTCTACTTTGTGTTCATTAGTAGATATTATTATATGGAATTCGAAAAGGTCCATTTTACTTTCTGTTTTGAAAATAAGCAGCCATAGCATTACATTTTGGAATAATGAGGGGAAATCAATTAGATCTTCAAGAACAAGGTGGCGTGGACCGATTCTAATATGTTTTGAAAAAAACAAAAACAAGACCAAAACAAAAGCTTGCTGCACTTACTACCCCCGAACCCAAATTCATCTTCAACTCTCTGTAGTCCACGTATCAGCAGTAATGATAGGTGGATAGGTGACGTATTTGAAAATAGGGCCTATTCAATTTAAAATATTCGAAGACTACTGCAAGTCATGGAGAGCCTTTACTAATTCGTTTGTGAATACACTGCTTTCCTCTTTTCCCTGACCTGACAGCTGAGCTGCAGACGGTGCACTTTCAGAACAGTCTTTCATCAGATTAAAAGGAATCAGCCAAGTAAAAGTGACGTTGCTGTTTGGAAAGCTGGTGCCCTGTGTATTCCAAGTCACATCCTACTACTACTGTTTTACACCTCGTTCCCCCCACCTTATGTTTCATCCCCTTCTCTTGATTTTGAATATGTTATTGATTTGTTCACTGGTCTTCATTTACTTTCTCACTGTATTTTATTACGACATTCCTCTTTTCAAAATCCTCCATTGATTTTTGACCTCATTCAAAGTAAAAAAGATAATGCCTGGGAAATAACTACTACAGTTATGTGGCCTGGTTACTGCCCCACTCTCACCTCCAGCCATGCCCACCGCATCAGACCCAGCGCTTTGCGGCCTCACAGCCCCTCCAGCCCCAGGTGCCTCTGCCTCAGGCCCTTTGCACTTTATTCCTCATTGACTAAAATCCTTATTTCATATGGCTCCCTCCTTTCCTTCAGAAATTGCATTAAATGTTTCTTTCTTAGACTTCTCCTATTCTCCGTCTCCGTCTTCTTTTCCTTTTACATTTTAACCCTAACTATAATCATTATTTTTTTAAATCCTTTTCCTAACTAGAATGAAAACTCTATGAGGTCGAAATTTTTGCTTGTTTTTTTTTCCCTCTGTCTCCTATAAATGTGCCTGAGATGTAATAGATTCTCCAAAGATATTTGTTTAATACATTAATAAACACGTGAGTAATTATCTTTTGATTGCTAACCTCATTCATTATTTTTGGGAATTGAGGCTCTGGTCTCCTGCGTGCCCCTGAGCTAATTTTTATTTAGCTTTTTAAAATGGTCCCTGACCTTTCACTTCCACTATTGCTTCTCCAGCCTTTGCTCTAACTAGTGTGTTCCACCTCTACTAATGTGTCAGGAAAAAAGAAACGTTGTATTCAATTTGAGGATCCATGAATGCGTAGACAGGCTTGCACCCATTTCCTTATTACTACCTATAATTTTGCACATAACTGTAGACCTTTTGTGTTCTTTGGGAGATTCTGTATCTGAGAAGACAAAGAGAACTAAAAGAATTATGTGCATTCAAATGCATTGACCCTGATTCTATATGTTACATGTATATCTTGTGTAACTGAAACAAAAAGTATCCAATGTACACAGCCCTATTATGAAACTAATTTATAGATCTCAAATGAAAGCTACAACCTAATTCTAGCCTAAGAATATGGGGAGGGGGTGAGGAAGAGGAGGGGAGAAGGGCGGATGGATGGTGGGAGGGTGACTGGAAAGATCACCTATATGGTCTGTCTAACGAGGGTACGAGTGAACTTTTTTTCTGGAATTGGAGTATACATGTTTTAACACAATAATTAAGTAAATGACACAAAGTCTAGGTTAACCAGTTTGATGAAAATATTTCAAATTGGATATGAAAACACTACACTGTACCCCACGTTTGCATTAATGTATGCAGCTATCATTTAATTAAAAAAAGAAAGAAAGAAAAGGATAGAGGGAAGTTAATCAAGGCAAATAACTTTTATTGAGTCCCTACTGCATGTTCTGAATATAAAAATGTAAGGCTTTATCTAGAAAATTTTTCCATACGATAAGGGATAAAGTTAAGAAAACACAAAACTATGATACAGTGTAACAAATACTGTGATAGAGAAATATCCCAACAGGGTCATGGGAACCCAGAGGTCTAGCACCTGTGACCTTGGAAATAAAGGACAGCACAAGCTGTATATAAAGATTAATAAACACTGCAGGAAACATAAAAATATAGGAAGTGGTAAGTTATGTGGCTGGAAAGTTAGGTAGGACTGCACCATGAAAGACTTTGAGCACCCTGATAAGTGGAATGTATTTTACTTTATAGGAAAAATGGAGTTCTCCTGAGAGCTTTCAAGAAACAGATCATCCGACTCATAGTCACTTTTGAGAAAAATCACCATGGCCACATCTTGAAGGATGATTTAAAAAATGACTGGACACAGGAAGAGCATTCTAGGTCACTGTTACAGTAATGCAGATGAGAAATTAAGATCTTTGTTGTTATTATTATTATTCAGTAGCACCAACAAAGAGAAATGGGGAATCTGTACCTCTCTCTCTCCCATCCCTTGCCAAAAATTAAACAATCTAATCGGGGCATTCTATGCTAAATGTGGCTGCTGGTACTGATTAAATTGAGCAATTAGCTGATTAATCTTTCCCCATGAAGAGGCTGAGAAAGCAGAATAAACAGCAGCAGTTCACAAGTTTCATAAGGGCAAATTAGTTCCTCTATCCCCCAACACTCCAGAAAAAGCACCAGTTCCTCAAATGAAGGTCTATGTTAATTAGACACTTCTGTGACATGCCACTGCCCAGCCAAATGCTGAAAAGCATTGAGTGTCCTCAAGAAGTGACTTCCATGCCAGAGGGAGTGTTATGACCACCTGCGGGACTTTCTTCAAGGAAGAGAACATTTCAAGTGGAAATGTACTATCAAGAACATCTAGACCAGTTTGAGCCAGGACTTACTTGCTGTCTGTGTTTGTCTTGAAGACACACGTGTTGCTGTCCCGTCTTTGGGTCACAGGAAAGCAGAGATTTGGGGAAAATGCAACAGGAAAAGAATCCCAGAGGGGTCACTTTCATGATTGGCTTGAAATGGAATAATGCCAACATCAGGGCATCTCAGAGCTGTTGGAATCCTTTAAGATTCAGTACCCTTGGGATTATAAGGTTGGGAGTGGGATAGGGGAAGAAGCCTGCATTTATGGATTTACACACTTCACAGGGAACACACACGGGCAGCAACTCCTACTCACTTAAAATTTTAGTTCCCTACATTGCTTATACATGAACATGTTTCTTGAAAATTTTCATACAATATAATAGCCTATAGTTAAAAAAAAGTTTCCCTTCTACTTTGTCTGTCTTTTCTCCCATTCCCAATTTCCACACTAGTGGAATCACTGTTTCCTGTGTCTTATGTATTTTCCAGTAATATTTTATGCATATAGAAAAATATGTGTACATATATTTATTACATATTACATTTAATATATATAATATAGTCATTTAAATTGATGGCCATAAATTCTGTGTGCCATTTTAAATTGCACGCTATTCTAACCTGCACATGAACTTGCACACCGTTCTAGTCAATCTATTATGTGTCTTGCTTTTTTTAACTTAATAAAAAGTGATCTTTCTTGGTGATCCTTCTTCTGTATCAGTCTATGTATGTAGATCTTCTTTATTTATTGGGCAGCTACATAGGATTCCAGTGAACATTGAGATTGGGTTACCAAATGATTCTGTTACCGAAATAATTCTGCCATGAATATTCTTGTGTGTACATACCTGTATTTGTACATGTGTGCATTTATCGAGTACATGAATTTATAGAAGTGGAATTGCAACAGGGAAGGGTATGTGCATTTAAAATCTTGAAAAGGCTCCCAAATGGTCCCTGTCACTTTGCTCTTGATGCCCCACTGGACCCCTTCCTGAATCATTCATGGCTCTCTTCTGTAAGTGTCTGGCCTGCTCTTCCTGAGGGATTTCCCTGGCGGTACGAACATGCTTTGTCCACTCACAGGGCTGGCTGGAAATGTTAGAAAGCGAACAGAACCCAAAGGCAGTCTTCAGCCAGTGACAAATAGGAGTTGATGTATAAATGCCCCAGTTTCTTTGCCCTTTGGCAAGAGAGAACTTCCAGATGTCCCCAGTTATTGAGTCTTGATTGATCACAATGGTTACGCTCTTAAACAGGCCTTTTTGTTGACTTCTCTTTCCTCTCTCAGTTTCCCTCTCCCTTACTGGTGCTGCCTAGAGTCACCTCCCAAATAAACTACTAATGATCTGAATGTGTCCCTCAAAATTCATATCTTGTAAAGCTACTCCCCAGTGCAACCATGTGGGGAGATGGGGTCTAGTGGAGGTCTCTAGGTCATGAGGGTGGAGGTCTCTAGGTCATGGATCAATGCACTTATGAAAAGGGCTTGCAGGAGTAGATTCACCTTCTCTCGCCCTTTCCCTTTTCAACTACGTGAGAACACACCATGAAGGCCTCACCAGGCACCAGCACCTTGATCTTGGGCTTCCCAGCCTCCAGAACTGTGAGAAGTCAGTTTTCATTCTTTGTAAATTATCTGGTTTCAGCACAAAATGGACTAAGACAAGTACTTACCCTCAAATCTCTGTCTTGGGTCTACTTCTATGGAAACCCAGCTAAGAGGGACCCTCCATAAAGGCTGCAATAACTCATACTTCTACCAACAAAGTCTGTCCCCTTTTCCAGCTCAATTCCATCCCACCCCCATTCAGCTTCACTGTTTATTCTTTCATTAATTCATCTGTCCATTCATTCACTGGATATCTGTTAAGCATTTTCTGCGCCAGGCACCTTTCTGGGCCCGGGGCCCAATACAGAGCAATGGAGATTAGATACACTACGTCCATGACTTCTCTCTTCACCTTTAAGCAGACACCTATACTTCTTTCAAGGAAGAAAAGTCCAGTATCACTCCACAGTTGTAGCAAAAGCATTTAAAATACACATCCTTGACCAAAGCAACACATGAGTGATTCCAACTATCTGTAATCAGCAACAAGATTGATTATCAAACCCTTCCCAGGTTTGCTGAGGGGTGGAGTTGAAAAAAACAGGAGATGTCAGACCCTTGACATGGGTCACTGGGACCTGGGACAGAAGATAATCTTCAAAGATTTTACATGTTGATCTATACTAGGGCCTGATCCAAGACACAAAAAATAAAAAAAAATAAAAAAAAAAAAGAGAGAGAGAGAGAAAGAAAGAAACTGCGTACTGAGCAATTTTGTCATAAGGCTACAAATGTTCTGCTTCCGTGATTTATGGACATGTTTTTGTTTTCAGACTGCCTGTTTTCAGAGTAAAGAACTTTATTCCCAGAGCACTCATTAATGGAGGTATTATTGTTCTCAAAAGAACAAGAAAGAAAGTCACCCTTAGCCTGGTCTTGCCTTCTCTGCTCCTAAATTAGGGCTGCCAAGGGTTGCTGGGGAGAAGTCTGTCCTCCGTGCAGTCCCAGACTCCAGCCGCAGCTGAGTTCTTGGTACTCTGAACAAAGCATATGCTTGTCTGTGATCAGCCCTCTCCCTTCCTTCTAAGCAGCTATTTCAAACTCCTCCTCTCTCTCTAAACCTCTGCTCTTCGGCTTTGTCCCTTGATCTGAACACACAAGCCTATTTTCCACCTTAAGGGGAAAAAATGGGCAGTTCAAACTCAGGCTCCTCCATCTACAACCCTCTCCCCACCTGCCACCATTTATCACCCTCAGGGACTGGCCCCTCCCACGGTGGACCTGGGCTGTTTTCTTGATCCCCTCCAATCATTATGGTAGGACTCGCCTCCCACCCCTCCTGTGTCTTCCGCTTCTCCTGGCAGTAAAGCAGTGGCTCTTTGACACCACCAAATAAACAAGCCCAAATCTCTTCCACCTTTAAATTAAAAAGCTTCCTCTGCAGGTCCCTCTAGCTAACTTCCTCTCTTTTCCATTTTTTACACCTTGAAAGAAGTGCCTATCCTCAGTGCCTCCACATCTTCTCCCCCACCCCGACCCCTGCCATTCCTGACCCTCATTTTCTTCCCCCCAACACAACACAGACACTGATCTCCTTTTCCACATTTTCAAGACCAAGAAGCCCTTTGCAAATCTCACTTTACTCGAAATTCTCTACAGCAGAAGTCCTCAGAAGTGAAACAAATACTACCCAGAAACTTTAGAGACTTAAATTCTTGGGCCCAACCCAAGAGCTGCTGAATCAGGAACTCTGGCAATCTACATTTCAGCAGGTCCTCTGGGTGACTCTGATGTATACTTCGGGTTTGAGGTCAATGCTGTCTGCCTCTCCCGTTCCTGTTTGAAACACTCACTTGATTTCTGTGAACTAGTCTTCTACCCTTTTTTACTGTAAACTGACATTTTATAATTATATAAATCTATGGGGCACAGAGTGATGTTATGACTTATGAATACAATGGGGAATAATTAAATCAAGCTAGTTAACATATCCATTGCCTCAAATACTTAACATTTTTTGTGGCGAGAACATTTGAAGTTTACTTTCTTAGCAATTTTGAAATGTGCAAAATTCTGTTATGAGCTATGTTCACCACACTGTGCAACAGAACTAAAAGAAAACATATTCCTTCTGCCCAACCAAAACTTCGTACGCTTTGCTTATCGTTTCCACGAACTCCTACCCCCTGTAACCACCATTCTAGTCTCTGCTTCTATTTGTTCTATTGTTTTAGATTCCAATGCAGTGTTTATCTTTCTGTGCCTGGCTTATTTCACTTAGCACAATGTTGTCCAATTCCAACCATGCTGTCACAAATGTCAGGATCTTTTAAGGCTGAATAGTGTGCCCCTATGTATATATGCCACATTTCCCTTACCCATTCAGCTACTGACAGTTATTGATTCCATAACTCGACTATTGTGAACAGCACTACAGTGAACATGGGAACGTAGACATCTCTTTATCAAACTAATTTCTAATCTTTTGGATAAATTACCCATTTTTTTTTGAGGCACCTCTTTACAGTTCTCCGTAATGGTTATACCAGTTTACATTCCCATCAGCAGTGCACGAAGGTTCCCTTTTCTCCGCAGCCTCACTGATAATTGTTACCTTTTGTCTTGTTGCTAACAGGTGTAACCTACATCCCTATGACCACCTATCTAGTCCATGGACCCACCATTTCACATCTAACTCTCTCACCTGAATTCTCTACCGTTTTCTTGCTTCTAGTCTATTTACTCCTCAATATTCTTCACGATATTTCTGGAGAGGTCTTGGATTTCCAGGCAATGCTGAAGGCTGACAAGGTTTGTGTTTGTGGTCAAAGATCGAAAGGGAGGCCCCTCAGCTTGAGGATGTGTTTTCTCCAGCCAGATTCAGATGGCATGGACTGGACAGAGATTCAGAGTTGGGGTTTTGCCTGACAAGTGTGATGAGAAGAGAGATGTAGACAAGGTTTGCACACACAGAGGATGGAGTAAAGTGAGGGGTCATAGAATCTGAGCTGGGTAATGGGGAATTGAGGGCATGAGGGAATAATAAATAGGGACACCTGGAATTATCAAAGGGTTAGAGATCCCGGTGGGGGGAAAGAAAGATTGGAGGTAGAGTACTAGAAGAATTGAGCTGAAGAATGGATTATGGTATATAGACAATGGGGTACGTACAATGGAGATCTGGGAGGTAACACAGTTAACCAAGTCTAGAATGTAAGGATCAGGCTTGACACCTGAGGTAGGGTAGAGAAACAGATGACTGGATGCAGGAAAGTCAAGGAGTTGAGAAGCCAGGTAGTCAGGTGGACCATCCATGTGCCGGACTACTTAGGAATGACAGCAAAAACAATGGTGGAAAGAAAGGCAGACAACAAATCTTTAACGAATGAAGAGAAATGACAATATCTGGCTGATCACTTATGCCCAAGAGGATCTGGAGTTGGAATGGTTTAGAAAAGAAGAAGAAAAAACATCTGAAAGTAGTCAGAGGAAACAAGGAGGTCCCCATCCATCATCTCCGTAATGCTGTGCATGGAATAAAGAGGGGAACAGGCGAAATCACCATCCTCAAGAGACAAATGGGTTTCA
Source organism: Galagoides demidoff (assembly GCA_963574575.1). Taxonomy (NCBI): domain Eukaryota; kingdom Metazoa; phylum Chordata; class Mammalia; order Primates; family Galagidae; genus Galagoides; species Galagoides demidoff. The sequence goes on along the minus strand of CAUYQV010103515.1, from coordinate 50,324 downwards.
GAGCCCAAAATGGAAGCAAAAGAAGATGAAGAAATTAGCAGTTTTGCTAATGACAGCTGTGAGCTCCAGAGGGAACAACTGGGGGAGGGCAGGAACTTAAGTCAGATGAAGAGACGGGCAGAGCAGTTGAGAGCCCCCGTGTGGGGTGTGAAGAGGGATCAAAAGCATGTGCGGTTCGTCCATGCAGTCTTTCAGAAGCAGCCTCCTTTTGAGACTATCTTGGGCACAGTTTTCAGTGATGAGGTGGAAAGTGTTAGAAGGCAACGTAGTCTTACTTAAAAGCAAGAGAAGCTCTGTTAGTTGTATGTGAAACTCTGAAGCAATTCCTATTAAGATCCCTGTGAACCGTAACCTTTCTAGACACTGTTTGTATTTTTAATGGAAGCCATTTTCCTTAAGTAGACAGAGGGAGAGGATTTGATCCTCTCTGACCTACATTTATGCATACTTCTTACTTCACCTCAGCTTAGCATCCCGAGAGTGAACATAACGAAGATTACAGCTGCCACTCTCTCATCACCAAATTGTCAAAATCATAGAAATACTCAAGCATGGTATTTTCCTAATAGCTGATGTCACAGCCCTCTAAATTACAGCTAGTAAATGTGATAGAAAGATCAATGCAGCTGTTTGTGGTTTGAATGAAATTTCAGAACTTTAAATTCTTTCAAGTCACTATTAAGTTTGAATATTTAGACTTGGTGTCCACTTGAGATTAATACAGGGGTGGTGAATTTTATAGTAGGTAATGCTTCCCAAGGGCTTTGCCATCATTCCCATGAACTGGCTTATTTCTCAAGGCTTAAATAAATTTGGAATACCATAATCAACTTGAAGCAGTTTACCTTGACCTTGGCCCAATTTTTCTACCAAGGAGAGGCCATCAGGAAACTGTATGCAAATGATACAAATGTGATGGGTTCCAAATTAAAGAATGCTATAGGTTAGTGGGTTTTAACAAATAAGTCCAAATATCCTCATATTAATCACACCTACTCTGTGTACTACACACAGATAGTATGCTCAATCTATGAGTAGGTGTAGATTTTGCTAATTTTATAGGTAAGGAGAGTCCCAGAGAACAAATAACTTGCCCAAGGTAACATAATCAGTAATTCTTCTAGTTTTGGGGTTTTTTTTTTTTTTAGTTTTTTTCAATCCAAACTCAATAATTTATTGCTGATCTGAGGCTTGCCTTGGTTCACACTTAAGTCATTGTCTTTTCTCTGCCCAGCACAGCAAAAAGCACATAATTTAGAAACTGATCGTGTACTCAATTTAACACATGGTAAAATTGTCTGTAATTTCTTTGTAGTTTGTGCCTCTCTCTCTCTCGCTCTCTCTTTTTTTCCCCCTTTTTTTGAGGCAGAGTCTCACTGTGTTGCCCTGGGTGGAGTGCCATGGCATGGTCATAGCTCACAGCAACCTCAAACTCTTGGGCTTAAGTGATCTTCTTGACTTAGCCTCCCAAATAGCTGGGTCTATAGGCACCCACCACCATGCCAGGTTAGTTTTTGTATTTTATTGGAGATAGGGTCTCACTCTTACTCAGGCTGTTCTCACTCCATCTCCTGAGCTCAGGCAATCCACATCCCTCAGCCTCCCAGAGTCCTAGGATTACAGGAATGAACCACTACACCCAGCCAGTTTATGTGTCCTATAGAATGGCAAGCTCCTCAAGGTTGTAGATCAGAGGTTATACTTCTTCGTATACCTACAGTGCCTACCAAAGGGGTGGGGCACCTAACAGATGTTCCATAAATATTCACAACATTAAATTAGAACAATAACTGCTACCTCTTTAGAATCAGAAACTGGACTGTTATGAGAGCTAGCAATCCTGGGGCTGGCACAGAGAGAGAATGTGGCTTAGGGTTTGGGTTTTGAGTTCCTTGACCTTTTTCATGTGGAGATTTTGGCTGGATGGTCATGGTTAGAGAGGCCCTCATGAATCTGCTGATATCCACACTGGAAAGTCATCTATCTGCTCCAGGTAGTCTTCAGACTGCCCAGGTCACTTTGGAAGACTTCACATGTATTCTGGAGGAAACCCTAGCTGGCTCATGGCAAATACACCTAAATCTTTACCTGTATCATTTACTTGAGTTAACTAAGAATTATTAATTCACTTGCTTGTTCATTTCTTAAGAACATTCAGGTATTTGTTTCCTACTTCTGTGCTTCTAATTTATAGAAACTACCATTTCAAATGAGAAAACCATTTGCTTTGGCTTATAGTTCTAAATTTATTCTGCCAACTAAGAGGTCTGAGGCAACGTGAGCTTTCAGTTTTTATCATTGCTTCTTTAAACTGTGATTACAAGCTGAGTACAGGGGTTCCTACACGTAATCCCAACACTTTGGGAGGCCAAAGTGGGAGGTTTGCAAGACCAACCTGAGCAACATAGTAAGACCTTGTCTTTACAAAGAAATTGTTTTAAATTAGCCACACACGGTGGTGCTCACCTTTAGTCCCACCTACTCAGAAGGCTGAGAGGCAGGAGAATCACTTGAGCCCAGAAGTTCAAGGTTGGAGTGAGCTTACAATGATGCCACTGCACTTAGCCCAAGCACCGGAGCAAGATTCTGTCTCAAATAAATATAATTACAATAACAGGTAATTTTTACATGTCCAATTGTTTTTTAAAGAACTAGCTTTAGATTCGTGTATTTCTAATCTTACTTCAACTAAAATTATCTACCATCTCTTAGGTCTAGCCTACTTTCTACTTGCATTTTAAAAAATGACTTTGGGTTCAATTGTTTATTTAAAGCCCACAGCAGCTCTTTCCCTTTGTGTTTCTGGGAGGCCTCTTTTCAAAGTAGGTCAATGTCATAATCAATTAATCCAGGTACTGGGTAGAAGAATACGGATGATACAGGACTGGAAAGATGCAGATGACAGGGATGAGGTTAAGAACACTTTACCCCCAAATATGATATCTTGGTGTATTTGAGAAACCAGAAGAAGCAAGAGCATCACTCTCACCTTCCCCTCACCCTTCTCCCCTAAAGTAGGTCATAAGAGCCTCATGTGAAAGATTCCCTTCTTATTCCCAGAGGATAGGAGTATCCTTATGTCTGGAGATGAAGGATCTCAGAGAAGAGCCTAAATAAACAGGTGCTGGCAGGTTTCCCCTAGCTTATGACCGTTAGATTTTACCTTCTAATCACATTTCTGCACAAATCTCCACCTTGTCATCAGACCCAGCCAAAAACATTCAGGTTTACCTACTTCTTTGGAGCTTCACTTCCTTAGGCAGATACTCACGTCTCGTGCAATTTATATTAACTAAATGTGTATGCTTTCCTCCTGTTAATCTGTCTGTTGAGGGGGGGGTCTCGGCCATACACCTAGAATAGGAGAGGAAAAGATAAATTTTCTCCCTATAGGGGATCAACCAATACAACGGTGGCCTCTGGAAGAAAACTAGGGAAATGAGACAGAAGTGGGTCTCTCCCCTCCCACAAGGTCATCTGTAGGTCAGTTCCACTGTGTCTCTAAGTTAACCCTCACTAAGCTAGACTGTTTGGCTTTTCCACAGATGGCTACCCTGTTTCACTTTCTCTGTTGTGCTCAGCACTTCTTGAAATTATCTTATTATTCTGTGCATGTGTGTCTATTTTCCATCTCCCCCCACCCACCCACCCACACACACACCAGAATGTACGTCCCACAAAGGCAGTGACTTCATCTTGTTCACTATTCCATGTGCAGAGTCCGGGATAAGATCTGGCATGGGGGAGATAAATAAGTGATTGATGAGTAAATGAAGCATAAATGAATGAAGAATACAAATGCCCGCTCCTCACCCAAGGTGTTTTTCATTCAACAACAGCAACGAAAAGGGCCGAGTCCCTCCACCCGTGTTGGAGCTCTGGAAGACAAAGACGGGTGCTGAGTTAAACCTGCTCTGAGAAACAGAGAGAGAATCCTCTGTGTCCACACCTGTATTCGCTAAGGAAGACTCCCCTGCCTCCTTCCCCCTCAGTCCAGACTGTGATCAGGCCCCTTTTTTACAATCTTTAAAACCACAGACAAACGGCACAAAAAGAGCAGCCATTTCTTGCAGCATACATTAATTAGTATGATTACTTAATTAAGGACTGTCTTCCTCCAGGAGACAGGACGTTCCACAAGAGGAGAGATGGTGTGTGGCTTCACACATCACTAGTATTTCCAGTTCTCCACATGTTGCCTATTAGGCTCATTAACTATTTTATGGGTGAAGGAAGAAATAAGTATATGGATAAATGTCTACATATTTACAAAAGCGAAGACATGAACTGATTAAATAGGAGCTCATAGAGGTGAATCATCACGTTTAGCTGGTGCAGGGCTGAGGGCACAGGAGAGATGGCAGGGGGTTAATGAAGAACAGGTGGTAAAATGCGCTGGCGTTCTCCGCCAAAAGGGTTGGGGCAGGGGTAAAAGGTACAAATGAGATAAGCGCGTTTCAAGTGTAGTAAGGAGTCTAATACGTCCAGAAGAACAGATGAAATTATATAACGCAAGGTACACACGTGTGTGTGTGTGTGTGTGTGTGTGTGTGTGTGCGCATGTATGCATGTTGGCAAAGGTCCACGTGGGTTGAATTGTAAAGGGCTTGAGACAGTGTACGGATTGCATAATATCTCCAACAACAACAAAAAAAAGTTGATGTGATTCATCACATCACCCTCTGGGACAAAGAACATTTTAAAGCAGACTTCCACAGTCTAAATGCTTTTTAAGGGAACTCATTAGAGGCTGCTTACAACTAATTCCTTTTGGAGGAGATTTTGCAATTTTAGCAGTGCAACAAATAAAAGCATCTTTTTCGGACAGCACAGGCCATTGAACTGTCTGGTTCCACCCAGGTCAGTTACTCAGTAGTACAACCCTGCTGCCTTTACCTCCCTGAACCTTTCCAGGAGAAACGAACAAAGTGTTGGGAGGCTGAACTGGGAAAGAAAGTTCTCAGACAGAAAGGTCCTATGGTATTGCCTTTGTTCACTCTTTTTTTTTCTCTCTCTCTCTCTTTTCCTTACTGTTTTCCTTCCCATTGCTTTTTATGTGTTTGTTTTGTTTTGCACACACAAACTTAACTGGAACTATGGGATTAAGCATTATAATTCCAAACATACCAGTTTTCAGTGCGTCTCTGTCTCAATTACTAAAATGAGACTTCCTGGGCAAGGAGAAAGCCTCCACTTTGCTCCCAGCAAACGGTGGAGACGTAATGAACATCTGGAATGTATACTCGGCTTCTTTAGATGATTACTGATAGACCCGATCCCAATGCGTTCTTTCAGGACTATAAAAACGTGTTAACACAGTTACATCACACACTTCAGCTGGTTTGTATAAGGCATGATTTTGCCACATGACATTTATTTCAGAAAGTAAATAATCGTCCCATTCAACGTGATGCTGTAGTTCAAAGCGCCAGCCTGCCATTTCCTGACCTTTTTCTGGACTTAACCAACCTGCTAGACGATGATCTATGTTCACATATTCTCTGGGTGGCATAGTGTAGTGGTTCTACGAGAATGAAATTCTCTCCAGTTTGGGGTGACCCCGCTTCCCTGTGAGTGGTTAGACAGCCCCCATGGAGAGCTGCACCTTCCAGTCATACATTTCAATAATGGCTTACAATGGTGTTCCCTTCACAAAGAAAACCCCTCTCCTCTCCTGCAGTAGGATAAACACAGAGCTGGGCTTGGCATGCTTGTGACATGAGTGCCACTGAAATTTTTTCAAAAAAGGGCTCAACGGAGACCCTGGGCCACCAGTATTTATAAACAGCAAACATGCAAATTTACCACCACTGGTGCTGAATGCTGACGACAGCGGTTATCTAGTTATTCCTGATGGCTGTTATCTAGTTATCATCTGGCTTTTTCTCATACTGAAAAGATCCACTTCAACCCCCAGAAGATTTGGGTTTTCTGTTTTGTGTCTGGGTCCTAAGAGTTGGTTGAATTTGGACTGAAGTTTCTTGCCCTGCTGAGTCTATCCTTGGGGGCAGCACCTGGTGAATGTTCTGTGGTTTGAAAACATTTGCTTTATCTACAAAATCCACAAAAGCGAAGGGGTTGGAAAAAGCCAGATGTTGGGAGACTTGGCTTAGATAGCCTCTTGGGGAAAGCAGATGCCCTCACCGAGAAACCCCAGGTGCTCTCTAAGCTTTGCAAATGCTACAGTGGCCTCTGATGTCTCTTGCTCTCCGAACCAATGGAGTGAATTTAACAACCTTGGCACCTTGCAGAGAAGCTTGCCAATCCAAGACGTGGGGTTGCTACCTTGATGGGAACCCAAGCTGGGAAGGCGCCTGCCAGTGGGTTAGCAGTGCCTGAACCCCAGCAAGATCCAAATCTGAAGTCACCATTTTCCTTGTGAAGAATCAGGGATGTGAAGCCAGAGAGCAGCTGATGAAAGGGAACTAGTTCAGCTAGTATTCACTAGCCAGGGAAAGAGAGGAAAGAAAGGAGGGGGGGACCCCACACAGAATAACCACAAACCCAAAGCCAAAACACTGGTCAGTGAGCCCACAACCTGATCAGACCGTCCCCCCTTGAATTGCAGGAAAGCCTCCAAACTGTCAAGAGCTCACTGGAGAATTGCCAAACAGGGACAGTAATAGGTCTCTGAGAACTCCCTCTGCACTGGCTCTGGGGCAGACAGAGAGGACTTTGCTGTGTTGTACACTCTAGGACAACCTTAGATGCTTCTTTAGCCTGAAGAAATATGGACACCAAAGACTGAGTTTGCCCTAGACTCTAGGGCTCTGAGAAGTAATCCCTCCATGGTTATTAAGTGGGAAATATTAAGACCTTTTTGCTTCATCAGAATAAGTGTATCCTTAATCAGAGTGGGATTCAGCAGATACTCACTGATCTGCTACAGATTCAGTAAATGTTTGGCATCCTAAGTTGCTATACCTCATCTAAAGTACCAGTAAGACTATACCCCAGAAAACCCAGCTTCCATTCTTATTGTAAATGAAAGTGTGAAAGTGGCTTCCTGTTGAAGTTAGGCTTTGCCTGAGCTTCTGGCTTGGACTCTTGCTTCTGGAGAGTAATTGCCTATTTCTGCTGCTCTGGCTGCTTGTTTTGTTTTATTAGAGGCAGCAAAACACGGTGAAAGTCTGTAGGGACTTGTAGGACGTGTCGTGTTGTGTATGAGACCAACCTGAATTTGAATCTGGCATCTGTAATTTACCAGCCACGTGACATCAGCCAAATCATTTCACTTCTCTTTGCTCAATTTTCTCTTCATTCATCCAACAAGTATTTTGGAGAATCTGTTACACGGGTGTGTTCCAAGAACTGCCCTCCCTCCTTCAGCACTTTGAAATAAAAATGGAAAGAGAGTATCTCTCTCATTGAGGTATGTGATAATTAAATGAGATCATTAAGATTAATGTGAAATAAAGAACTGAATAGAAGAGTCGTTCAACAATGGTGGTTTTACCGATATAATTATTAATTTATAAATATTTATTGAGCACCTATGGAAAACCAAGGACAGTGCTAAGAGCTAGGAATATGCTGATGCACAACAGGTTGGTTAGGAAGAAGCCATTCCAGGCATCAGCAAGAGATGAGGCTGCTGAGGAGGGGAGTGTCGTGAACGGTGGGAGGGAGACTCCAGGATCACTGGCGTGCTCTGAAGAGCCACTGCATGCTCCTGAACACGGTGGGTGAGGAAGATGATTCTAGAAACCAGATATTGGCTTGATTGCATGAGAGAAGAATGGGCTCAAAGTCCACTGAATCATCAGAAAAGAGGAAAAGAAAAAAGATGGATGTTAACGGCTTTACAAAAGAAGGCGCAAGGATGAGGATGAGGCTTGATGAGTGAATGTAGAGAGATGTCCAATAAGACAGCCAAGACCAAGGTAATATTTTTAGAAGCTCAAAAGTTTTGTAAAGAGGAAAACTGAGTGACTAGAAACACAGACCCCCCCCCTCCACACACACACACACATGTATGCACTAAGTCTTCAGTCAACACTAAGGACAGATCACACAGATAGCACCTATCAATGACATTTCCAGCAAGTGTCTGGTGACACTTACCTTCACTATAGAAGTAACAGCTGCTAAAAAAATTAAAAGTTCTGAAAAAATTAGAAAATGCAGAAAAGTATTAAGAATGTGGAAATCATTTGTCATCCTGCTACCCAAAGAGCCGGGTCCCACACTGAGCCATGCACAGTCAAGTCTCCGGAGGCCTCAGCGTGTGGGAAAACTCTCCTCTCTGCATTTTGCCAGAAGGCAGGACATCCCCCGTACCACACATCACCTTAGACCTGAAACTTCTCTCTGTTGGTCTAAACAGCAAATGTTCTTACAAGGGAATGAGCATACTTCTATTATCTAGGGAAACTGAGCACAACTGTGTATGTACAAGTTTGTGAGCATGTGTTTGAGTGCTGTGAGCATGAGAGAGAGAGAGAGAATGTGTGTGTGTGTGTGTGTGTGTGTGTGTGTGTATTCTCTGCCCATTGGTCCCCTCTCAGTAGTAGGATAGAACAAAAGAGGGCTTTTTTTCTTGTCATGAATGAGATGCATTTTCATAAAATATTAATGACAGGCCAGACAAGGCCTCCATGACTTCCTTCTGGTAACAATCAGGAAACTGTCAGTGCAGGGGACACAGGTTTAAGAAAAATATATGGGGGAAAATTCAGAACTGGAAAATGTAATCTGTTTACTGGAGTTTTCTTTTTTGCAACTTGGAGAAGAAGAAGATGAGGAGGAGGATTTCTCAGTTTGAGCAAGTAAGGACCAGTGAGTGTACCCTTTGAAAGCCACTGGTATCGTGGCTAACTCTACGTGTCAACTTAGCCACGCCGCGGTACCTGGACATTTGGTCAAGCATCATTCTATATCTTCCCATCATTTGCTCTTAGATGTAAGTTAAATTAACATTTAAATGAGTAGAGTTTGAGTAACACCAGATTACCCTTCATCCTGTTAGAGGCTTTGACTAGTCAGCTGAAGGCTTTAGGAGAAAAATGCTGACTTCCCTCACAGAAAAGGGAGTTTTGCCAGCAGACTGCCTGTGGATCCCTCCCTGGCTCTCCAGCCTGCTGGTCTACCCTGCAGACTTTGGACTTGCCAAGCTATCACAACCATTTGAGCCAATTCCTTAAAATAAATCTCTCCAGATAAACAAGTATACATCCTGTTGATTCTATTTCTCCAGAGAACCCTAACTAATACAACTGGGATTAATAGCATATTCTGTGCTCTGAAAGAAACTGAGGCCTTCACCAATTACGAAAAGGAGCACAGTGTGTTGTTACATCTGAGCAGCAGCAAGGTGTCTGTTCCATGCTCAAGGGTCTGTGCTGGGCAGAGGACTGCGTACAATTTCCAAGGGTATATACTTACCAGATGGGTCATTACCAAGGGCTCCTCCACCATGCTCACAATTGAGTACTCACACTTCCTGCTCATGCAGGGAACCCCAACAGGAAATGGTCTGAAAGGTGTCTCAGCAGCCAGTTTTAAGTAAAAGATTGAGGCTGGTGCCGTGTTCTCTACACTCAAACAGCAGATAATAAAATGCCCTTGAATGACCCACATGAAGAGCAGATGCTCTGATGAACCAGTTTTCCTAGGGAGTTAAGAATGTGCCAGGAACAAGACCTGTCAAACCTTAAGTGAAAAATCTTTATCAAGTATAATCCTTTAATTTACCTATGAAAAATCTACTTCCTAAAGTATGAACACTACAAGTCATCTTTAAAAATAGAATATCTGGCAAGAACATCTGATCAGGTAACCAGTCTGTACCTCAGTTGTCACCCAGGACTGTTCTCTTGGACCTAAATTATAAAGTAACCCAGGTCTGTTGTCATATAGTTACCTTGAGGCACCATGCCATTCCCAGGGTTAGTCGCAGACTTAGTTACACACAAATCTTTGTATACAAGGGAAACATCATCTTAACTATTCAAAGGAGGCTGATGATGGAAGATGGTGCGGGGGATAGAAGGGTTCCACAGTACAGGATCTAAGAACATGGCTACAGCTTCACTTCCCACATCACCCACCTCCTCATTCCTACATAACTTCGCTCATGCTGTTCCCTCTGCCTGGAATAACCTTTGCCATTTTTCCCATCTTGGAACTAAACTTATGCTTCAAGGCCTAATTCAAATGCTTATTCACTCTGCCAACCCCTTTCCGATATCTCCAGGTTCTGTGAAAGACTGGAGTGAAAAATGTGTGAACCTAAAGGGGACCTAAATCATCTAGAAATGTAATTAATATGTTTGTATGGTGGCATTTTTTGATGTATCAGTTCTTTGTTCACTGTCTTTACATTGTGGCTATGTATTTTTTTCCTAACCCCATGGCAAGACACTGGCTCACACCTATAATCCTAGCACTCTGGGAGGCCAAGGCCAGTAGATCACTGGAGCTCAGGAGTTCCAAACCAGCTTGAGCAAGAGCATGACCCCATCTCTACTGAAAATAGAAAAATTAGCCAGGTGTTGTGGTGGGCAAGTATAGTCCTAGCTAATCAGGAGGCTGAAACAAGAGGATAGCTTGAACCCAAGTGTTTGAGATTGCTGTGAGCTATAATGATGCCACTGCACTCTACCCAGGAGGACAGAGTGCAACTCAGTCTAAAGAAAAAAAAACACAAAAAAACAACAATGGCAAGTTACACTGCAGGGATCCCACACATCAGACTTTGCAACACCACCTACACATTATTTGTCATAACTATTGGCCACCTGCACTATTTACTTCCTTTAAACATATTTTTTCTTGAATTGATGTCTTTAAGACTTGGATAAATATGTTTTAAAACTGAACTTTAAAATATCTATTTTAAATACAGAATCACTTACCCTAAATAGAAGATATTTTTTAAAAAAAAACAAATTACATAGGGCTTGGTGCCCATAGCACAGTGGTTACAGCACCAGCCACATACACCCACCCTGGGCCAGCTAAACAACAATGACAACTGCAACAAAACATAGCCCGACCTTGTGGCAGGCACCTGTAGTCCCAGCTACTTGGGAGGTAGAGGAAAGAGAATCACTTTAAGCCCAAATGTCCAAGAATCTGAAGTTGCTAAGAGCTGTGACACCACAGCACTCTACCAAGGGTAACATAGTGAGACTCTGTCTCAAAAAAAAAAAAAATTACATAAAAACAATATTATTAAATTATGTAATAATATTCACTTTCTGTTTGTTAAAAAGGGAGATTAGCAAGTGCTAAATAAACACTGAAGACAGACTAGTGTTAAACTGAGACTTACTCCTTGATAAATTCAGGATAGAAAGAGAACTGAAAATGGAATTACTTCTTTACTTTTTTTCTAAAATAAGGGTCTCTCTATATTTCCTAGGCTGGCCTTGAACTCCTGGGCTAAAGCAATCCTCCAAGCCTCCCAAGTAGCAGGGACTACAGGTATGCACCACCACCTCAGTCCCACTTCTACATTTAAATGAGTCTTTAATCCCTGGCCTTTGATCACAGGAGCTCTAGCCCATATTTTGAAAACTGATGGGATGGAAAGCATGCAGAGCACACAAAGAGACTGGGGTTGAGCCCCATTTGCCAGCACCTCAATGTGTTTTGTTTGACAAGTCATTTTTCTATCCACCAGACACCCACCCAATTCCCAGTGTGTCATTTTTCTTATTTGTAAATTGAGAAAGCTGATCATTTTACTCTCACAGAGTTTGTGATTTTTTAATAATGTCCCTCTACCATCATTTACCTCCCAAACATTCATTCATTCAACAGAATGTGTGGAGTCCATACCATGAGCAAAGCCTTGGGACTAAGGCCATGAAGAAGCCGTCCATGCTTCTGGAAGTTTACCACTTTCTTTCTCCCTTAGCACTATTTTTCTATTTAAACTACAGTGAGTAGAATATTCATCTTATTTATTTCAAAAGACTTAAGAAAACTAAAGATAAGTGCGGCTTAAAGTATATTTAAATCCGGGACTGTCTTTTTTAAAAAATTCTTTATTAAATCATAACTGTGTACATTAATGCATTTATGAGATACTATGTGCTGATTTGATATACAATGTGGAATGCTTACATCTAACTGATTAACAGAACCATCTCCTCGCTTACTTATTTATTGTGGTAAGACATTCATACTTTGTTCTTAATAGTTTAGAAATGTATCATTGCATTATGTACATTAGGTTAGATTCCCCCCAATACCCTCTCCCTCTTCCCCCCACTCAAGCCAGACGGCACAGCCACAGCGCAGTGCAGTGGCAGTTTCCCAGAAGCCCACTAGAGGGCGCGCACAATTTTTGGTTCCCAAGGAAAGCGCTTAGTGTGAGTATTACCCCTGAAGTTTGGGGTTGGCTTCTCCTTTCCCCACTTTCCATTCAATGTGGGGCAAGTGTGGTGAGCCCTGGGGTCCTCTCACTTCCCCCAACCCATCCTTACCCCCATGCAGTGCCTTCTCCCCTTCCACAATGAAGAATTATTCTTTTCACATAACCAGAACTGTTTCGTTTCTGTTTCCAGCATTTGTCCCTTTGACATTTTAGAAGAAATAAGATCCAAGTTTGATGTTGAAAAGAAAGCATTGATTTCTTTTCTCTTCCCTGTTACTGTTTTCTCTAGCTGTGGGGAAAATACTCCTTTAAGAAGTTAGAGCCCTTCCTTTGAGCTAAAGAAGATTTGCCCGGGGAATAAGAGATTTGCCTGGGCTCCTTCTGAGCAGATCTTTTGCAGCTGACATTAGCCCTCTTGCCCTGCAGCGTGTTGAGCTTTTGAGGGCCAGTCTTTTCCTCTGGGTTTCATATTCTGAGTTGACAAGCTCTTGACCTCAAACATTGGAGAATACACTCCCAGACCAACCCTCCCCACAAACCATGATCCAAGGGAAACATCCAAAAGTTTCCCCAACTTCTTTGCCTGGTGGGTTGCCCTAGAACAGGGGTTCTCAACCTTTCTAATGCCACAGCCCTTTAATACAATTCCTGTGGGTCGCAACAGAACCACTGCCCTAGAACCTTAGGCCTCACCCCTTGTTTGATTCCAAAGTTGCCTTATCACCAAACATCCATTCTGGGAGCTTTTCTTGGGACTCAGCTAGACATTACTGAAATAAATTGTCAATATGCCCTATTTTACATGAATATAAAATTACTTTTTGGATGAGCGCCTCTCCAGTTGACACAGGAAAAACTGGGAACGTGGTTTGAGCAAAAAGGAGGAAGGATAGGGCTTTGCCCACCCCACACCCCCTTTCTATGAACCTCAGTCAGCCCACCCTGTAAAGAAATGAACAACTTTTTTTTTTAATGAAAGTGTCAGAAGTGTGCTTTATGCAAATACGCTACTCAAGAAGGCTTTAGGGGAAGAGTTATTTATATCCCACAGGCATTACACATGCAAAAGGTGAAACTGTGAATGTCTGAATTTCCAGGAGTGGATGTTCTCAGGATGAGCACATCTTGCAGTTAGCTATTTTGGTGACACACATTTCCCATATCCCACTGTCAGATTTTTCCAGGCGAGAGACGACATAATCATTCATTAATTTTCAAGTGCCCCTGGATGTTTCTTTCCAATGGGACTTCATGACCTAAACTTATTCTGGGCATGAGATTTACTACGACCTTGACTCTCTAGTAATAGGTGCCTTTGTTTCTTTTTCTCTTAAATAGGTACAGAACTCAGTCATTAAAAAGTAATCCTGTGGCACATTTATTGCCCTTTCATTTTCATATTGACTCCTGGAACTGGCAAAGAAAATGGCCATTTCTCTAGAAATTATTGTCCTGCTCTGTTGTGGGCTCCCCAGAAATATAGACCGTTCTCCAAATTGAAATGTACATTAATCACTTCAGGAAATTGCTTCCCCCATTGGAAACTGATAGCTCTCATCGGAATGTTTCCATGGCACAGCTGATGACAATTATGATTCACTGAAATTTCAGTTTTCTTTGATTGTGACATAAAAACTGGGACATAAATTAAAACCTAATTATCCTTTAAGGGTAATTGGGGTTATAAAACTTAGAGACTGTGAGTCAGTGTGCTGGTATCACAGGAGTGCAGCGCCTGGTGGAATGGTATGTGTTCTGTCCCCAAAGCAGCCTTTCATATGAAATGGTTTTGGACAAAGTACTCTGTGCACCCGGGCATGCCAAGAGAGTGCCTCGGACTGAGCGAGTGACTTGGAGAAATATAGTTAGCTCATAGGACATTTCATAACAATTAAAATAGGTTAAAACTGCGATGGGGATGGAGTAGGACAAAGTCCTACCTTCACCCAGGAAGATGTCCAATGGTGGAACGAGGAATTCAGACCAAGACTCCATCTTGTACCTGACTCTCCAGTTTTGGAAGAGAAGCATCTTTCTCATCTGGGAGACAGGTGAGATCAACTCTTTGGTTCCATACAACTTGCGTCATTGACATCCCTTAGAGGAGTGTGTACTTTGTTTTTCAAAGAAGTATGACCTGTAAAAGCTACAGGGGAAAAAAAGATTTTTTGGTAAGTCAAGTCAGAAATCAAGTGAGCAAGATAGTTTGTTAGAGGAAACCATGGATTATTCTTGAATGCGAGGTGACCCACACATGTGCAGATGCCCACAGGGCCAGTTCTTTTATATCCTTCAGGTCAAATCTCAGCTGCTGAAATTCCCCAACCTTGCACCCCAAAACTTCCCCTGACCCAATCTGTCTCCCCATTCTAGATTTTCAAAAGGGTTTCACTTCCATGTCTTCTCAAAGACTTTGTTATGCCCTCCCACAGCTCACTCTTCGCATTTTTAAAAGAGCACATCCCCAGATATGACAGTGACATTCTTCCTCACTGTCTCTGCTGCTTCACTAAAAGGCCCTGGCTGGGGGGAGGGGGTGAATTGTCTTACTCCTCTTTGCTTCTCTAGGGATGTAGGTGTTGGGCTCATAGTGGGAGCTCACGAAATGATGCTGAATAGAGCACACCACTGAGACCACACAACCCCAGACTTATTCCTGGAAGGCAGACATTACTACGATGTATTAAGCCCACAGAAGACTTGACCATACCCAACCCCCTTTCAACACCAAACAGGTTTTCTTCTGTTTCACCTCTACAAATTCCAGGCCATAAGGTATCATAAAGAAGAGCCAGAAGAGGGTTCCCAGCAGACCTCTACTTTCAGTTCGTGCATCAGTCCCCTGAGAATCACGAAGGAAAAAAAAAAAAAAAACCGCCAGGACCAGGTTATTTCCACCATTCCTGGGAAACCAAACTTGGAGAGAGATCTAGGGAAAGTGGTACGTCTGCTCCGGGCTCTTGCAACCTTATTTCATAATCCACTTTCTTATCTACTGCTTCCCAAAACCAAAGAGAAATAGGTACAAATTATATCAACAAAAGATCAGAACTTAATTCTCAATGGGAAAGGCAAGTGTACATTATAAATAGCAAAACAGCTGGCTTGGACCATGTTGCCGGCCACTCACCCAGCTGAGGGATTTGAATGACATCACAACCCTCGAGAGGGTATTGCTAGCCAGCTGGTGTTATTTAGAATACACACAAATTAGAAAAAGAAAACACTCTCTCACAAACACACACGTGAAAACACACACGCGCACAGGTTCAAGTTTTGCAGAAAAATACAAACAAAGGGAAAATAGTTGGCCCCTCAGATGCCCTTCCCCAAGGGGGGATGGGAGTGGGGGATGGGGATAGGTAGCCCAGTAGAAGAACGAAGAAGAAAAATTTTATTTTTCAATTGGTTTTACAGCTCAGCATAGTCTTTGCCTCCTCGCAGGCAAAGAAGTATGAGACAGTGTCCTGACAGGAGCCTGTACAATGCTGCCTGCCCCTTCTGTAGGTTCTAGGAAATGACATCACTCCCCTCACTCAGCAACTAGGGCAAGGGGTCACCCAGGCACTGTCTTCCGATCCACTTTACCCCAGTCACTTTAGGGTTAAAATTGTCGGGTTTGCGGGAAGTGCTCTTTTCTTCCTTGCTTTTTTTTTTTTTTATTTTACATTTTCTCTAGAATGTATGATTGCCCACCCATCCCCCATGTATATTACTTTCATCCTGGTAAGGTGTATTAGCAGGCATGTGTGTCTTTATGCCCAGGAGAAAGTTAATCAGGGAACAGAGCCTTATTTTCTGTGGCAGCATAAGTATTTTAATGTCTCCTAACCCTGTCACTAACACACATTCTTTTAAGGGAAAAAAATGCTTCTGTGCTCTAGTTTTAAAATGCAAAGGTATGATGTTATTTGTCACCATGCCCAAAAAAGTCCTTACTCGATAACTTTGCCAGAAGAGGGAGAGAGAGAGAAGGCAAATGTTCCCCCAGCTGTTTCCTGTCTACAGTGTCTGTGTTTTGTAGATAAATGTGAGGATTTTCTCTAAATCCCTCTTCTGTTTGCTAAATCTCACTGTCACTGCTAAATTCAGAGCAGATAGAGCCTGCGCAATGGAATAAAGTCCTCAAAATTGAAATGTGACATTGCTCTCAACATCTCCCATCTCTCTGGATTTCTTTTTGCTTCATTATTCCTGCTAACCAATTCATTTCCAGACTTTGTACTTCAGAAGCAATGGGAAAAATCAGCAGTCTTCCAACCCAATTATTTAAGTGCTGCTTGTGTGATTTCTTGAAGGTAAATATTTCTTACTCTTTGAAGTCATTGGGGAATTTTATTTAAACTGTGTACTGTTTGCTTCTGTCTGAACTGTTATTCACTTTAAAATTTTCATTGTTTCGGAACTGGGAGTTATTTATAAATTGCTGAATATGCAGTTCTGTGGGATCTAAAAAACATATCTGGGGAGAAGGATGCATTTGCACAGATATCTGTCTGAGTAGAAACTGTTGCAAGGTACTTATGCTAAATCCTCCACTTCTGCAGGGCTTCCGTGGTGTTATTATAGAAGATTCCTTTAAATCCTGTCTATGGCTAAAGGATATAGAGCATACATATGAACTTGGGGATTTTTTTTTTTCCTTTTGCAGGTGCAGATGTTTTATTTTTAAGACCATGTTCATGTGCATGAGTGTGTGTGTGTGTCCGTGTGTGTGTAACTTGTCAGGATTTTATTTATAAGGCATGCCCCATACAAAGAGTTACATTTTAGACGATATTTAAGCTTTTAAATATGATCTTTGGAGCCAAGGTCCTGGAACCCTGTGCTTATGCCCAGAGAGTTAGAGTGAAGTTTAATCTGTTCTCCAAAAAAGAACTCCTTGACAATTCCTGCTGACCTGCATATTCGAGTAATTTAAACAAATGCATACTGTATATGGAAAGCAGAAACTTTCTAGCAGCTGCTTGCCCAACTTTTCTCTTTTGAAGAGGGCTTTCACGGGCGAAGTTTGGACTGAGGGTTCTGTGTTGTAAAACTCTGGTTTTATACCCTGGGTTGTAAAGCCTCCTTAGGTAAATTTGGCTGCTTTTGTCAATGCACCAACTTCTGTTTCCGATCACTGGCTGAAGTTCTAGTTTCCGTTCTCAGCAGAATTATATCCTTGTAGACTTTTGTGTTCTTTCAATTTGCACGCACTTTTAAGCCACTGTCACTGACTCCAGGGATGCAATTGCCTGAGGGCTCTCAATTCATAAACCGTCTCCAGTCTCAGCCACTTAGGGAAGCATTCATTTCGCTGCTTTCAAACACTTCCCTGCTAGGACTTTTCTTCGTCAAGGAAGTGGCTGAGGAGTTAAGGAGAGCCCCTTGTCAGGCACCTGAGACTGCTGTTTCTGAGATGCCAACACATGCTGGCCACCTTGCTTTAAAAGAGATGATGTCAGTATGCGTATGTGTACTGTGTGGTCTGGCAGCTGGGGTTTTTGTCTCCCGACTTAGATGATCATAAAAGAGACTGTGGAGTATTATTTCTGCATTAATTACAGGTTTAGAAAATTGTCTCCTCATTCACTTTTCATGCTGTGTGTGTATGCTGAACACTTCAGAAGTGGAGCTAGTACTAAGTTGGTACTTTGTCCTGGCTTCAATCAGGATGAGTGGAGGGAGCTGTGTGGTCTTTCAAATGTACCAGCAAATAAAGGTGTCCTGCCTAGAGGCAGAACTCCCAACCTGCTTGTACTTTGAGTCTCAAGGCATTTCCAAGGGAGTGGGGGGTGGGGACATGGAGAAAAGGAGCCCACTAGTGCTCGGGTCACTCTTCTGGGCAGCTTCAATAGGCACACAATGGAAGTTAGTGCTTTGATTGGGGAGGGGAAGCTTGATTTAAATCCCAGCTGTGCAATTTGTTCATTGTTTGAATGGACAAAAGGCAGTTTACCAAGGCTCATAGAATACCTGCCTGGGTGTCCAAATGTAACTAGATGCTTTCACAAACCCCACCCACAAAGGAGCACATGTTTTTAAGTCCTCAGTGTTCCATCCACATCAGCCTCATAATACCCACCCTGACCTGCCGTAAAAGACCTGGAACAAACAAAAATGATTACACCTACAGTGAGTATTTTCTTATGACTCCTGCCCTCAAATTTTACTGGGCATTTTCATTGTAGCCCAGACATCTGGAATCAATTGATATTCCATTTATTTAAGATAAAAAGCAAGGTC
Organism: Galagoides demidoff; assembly: GCA_963574575.1. Classification (NCBI taxonomy): domain Eukaryota; kingdom Metazoa; phylum Chordata; class Mammalia; order Primates; family Galagidae; genus Galagoides; species Galagoides demidoff. Next base: position 31,771 of record CAUYQV010103515.1, on the reverse strand, counting down.
TTTTAAAATTGGGATTTGTGAATGATTTTTATGGAAGTGTTCTGAATTTTTTTTTCCTCTTTTCTCTTTCTGATTCTTCCTTCTTTTCTATCACATCTTTCCTTTCTCTCTACTCATTTCTTTTGTGTTTGGCAAAATGAAAGGCCAAGGAAATGATGAGCATATGGGGCCACTTGTTTCACACTTTTAACTCCTCTAAGCAAGTTCGTTATTGTTTTCTTTTGGGGGAACATAATGTGATAAATTCTCTGGTTCTCTGTGGGCGTACTGGACTGTTCCCTAAACTAAAGGGAAATGCACTAGAGGTTCTATCTTGTCCTAGAACTATAAGTACTGATATTTATCTGACATCTAACTCAGAAAAGAAAGAAAAAGAGAAGGAAAAGAAAAACCTATTTAAAAATTTTGAAGTTCTTAAATGCTAGAGTTGTATATGTATTGCTGGACTTAAATGTATGATACCAGGAATAACTATTAAAAATATAGTTTTGACATCCAGTGACATTTGAATTCATTAAGGCTATAAGTTGAGCACCCCCCCCACCCTTGCTAGATTTCACAAAAAGTGAAGAACTTGAAGGCATCTATAATGGCAGGTGCTTAGTCCTCAGCAATACTGTAAACTCAACAAAGAAGGGAGGGGTGAAGAAATAGGATTGTTGAATAGTATGTTTTCCAGAACTGGCGCATTGCCAGAGTGTACGGGTGTGATGTGTAAGATCAATTATGGGTTTATTCTTTTGAAAAGGGCCATGAAGTCCAGTTGGGTTGGATTCGTTGAGGTTTCCACTGGAAATATTAAAAGGGGAAACTCCCTGCTACTTCTTTTATAACTAAGAAAAATGAGGACTGGATGATAACTTGCTGCTAGCTGTCCCAATGTCTTTGGCTGTGTGGGGGTGGAAGGTTTCCATGCAGAGGTCCTCTTGAGGATATGCAAAAAATGTTCAGTTGAGCTTTTACCTCTTCTGTTTTATGTCCATTATTTATGATGATTTGCAAATAGAGGGTGCTTTTCATGTTCAGCTGTTTTACAAGCATTAACTAAATATTTATGTTGTGTTAACGAGAGTCAGGGGTTTGGGTCCCCCCCTCCCCAATTGCTGGGCTGAAAGTCTGGCCTCTACAATGGAAATCTTAATTAGAATGATGGAGGAAACTTCTGCCACTGATGCTAAGCCATTACGTTGAGAGTTCAGGGAGGGCAAGGAGGGTGGTCAGACAATAAACAACTGAGTCTATTTCTCCAAAAGGGATGAGGTCGAATGGACCTGCCACCACTGGGAGGGTCAAAAGAACCTCTTTTTATAATTATAGCTCCCAGCATAGCTCCATGACCCTTTTAATAGGGTCCCTCACCTAACATCCTGTCGGTGGCCCTTCCAATGCTGCTGAAAGATACAGCTGAAAGAGGTGAAGCTACTCACCTTGGGAGGCTTCCTAGAAGAAACCACATCTTTGTGCCATAAGTAGCAATATGAAAAAACTTAATGACCACCTAAGCATGTTGCTTCTACTACTTGGAGTGAGGATGGAGACTTGAGCCACAGGAATCCTGCTTTGGCAAGGCTGCCATTTGGCTGTCTATTGTGACTAAGTCATGCCAACCAGGGGTCCCTCGGTATATTTTGCTGCAAAATGGATAGAGTGACACATAAGTCCCTTCAGTCCAGGAGATGAAGTCAGAATTCCTGTGACTATTTAAGAAAAAAAAAAAAAAGGCTTTTGTAGGTTTTGAGCCCAATGCCTTGTACAAGGGAGGGACTCTGCATACATGTGTTGATTTGGTATTGGACTTCAGGCAAGGGGATTTAGAATGCAGGAGTAGTATCTACTTAGCATGAGCCAATTTCATTCCTAATTTTTCACATTTGTTCTTGTTTCTGGTTTTTACCTTCCATTTGTGGTTGTCTCAACTGCTGATATACCCCAAGTAAGAAATCTCTCTCTCTCTCTCTTTCATTAAATGAAAAAAAAAAAAAAAAGCCTATAAGGATACATAGTATTTTCACAAGTCTTTTTTTTTTTTTTCTTTTTTGGCTGCAGTATATTCTTTTTAGTCAGCCGCCAGGAAATGATGTTCTGGTTAATTTAATATTCTGGTCAATAATGAATGCATATGCCATCTGTGACTAGCCGATTTTTTTTTTCTTAGAGAATTTAACAAAACTTACTTGGTGCCAAATCTGTACTGAGCCCAGTTTAACCTTTGATAATTCGAAAGTATCACCTGGATCTCAGGGTGGTATGGGATCTCACTATCCTTATAGCATCCTTTGTATACATAGCAAATGTTTTGAGATATTTTATCTTATTTAATTAAAACAGAACCCATAAGGAAGGGCTTCAGGGAGGACGTCTCCAAGGGTCCACAGCAGCAAGGGGATTAAACACAGGTTGTTTGATGCCAAGATGCGTTCGGTACACGCCTCCCCCCTCCACTGGGCTCCCGTGCACTTTGTTGCTGTTCTGCTGTTCTGTGCCAGGTAGTTCTGGTGAATGATAGTAAGGGAACTCTAGGGGTTAAATGCACCCCATCTCACCCCCATACCCCTTGCAAGGACCAAGGGGAAAGCTGACCCTCTTCTGTTTTTCCAACAGGCAAAGATGCACATCACGTCCTCCTCGCATCTCCTCTACCTGGCCCTGTGCTTACTCACCTTCACCAGCTCCGCCGCAGCTGGACCCGAGACGCTGTGCGGGGCTGAGCTGGTGGACGCTCTGCAGTTTGTGTGCGGAGACAGGGGCTTTTATTTCAGTAAGTAGCCCTCCCTCTCACTGCGCTGCTATAGCCTGAAGTATATGGCTCTGTGGATTTACAACCGCAGGGAGTGTGTGAATAACTGAATGACTGCCCGTGGCTGGCAGCGGTCCTAGGCCTCCAAGATTCCTCACCTTAAAGTAAGCATAGCGTTTCAGTGGAGCTTTGGCAGGGTTTGCAGATTTAGGATGGAATTTTCCTCCTTAACAGTTTGTCTTTAACTACTTCCTGCTGAGCCTCCCTTCAACTATTATGATCTACCCTTTCCATTCCACTCCTTTCAATGAAAGGATGGGACAAAATGACCCTAGGGTTTTGGGTTTTTGTTTTCAAGACCTATGAGTGCACACATAAACATATGGAAAACATGTAAGGCTGTTTTTAATACTATGTATTTTGGAATAAAATAATAGGAACTCTCTGGTCCTGTGGGATTGGGAAAGAATTAAGGGGCTACACCCCAGTTGTCCCCATGCAATGTGAAATCACCATGAACAGACAGGCAGAAGGTGAACTTCATTCCAGGTCACGTTTGGAGAGACAAGGACTCTCTAAATGCAAACCGAAATGCTGCGCTAACTTGCCCTCTGTGTGAATTGACCTTGATTTTTTTGTTGTTGTTATTGCTCTCTTTTGGCATAGTTCTTCTCTTTAGTTGTATGTCCATCTGGAGAAGAGTTTCTGACAAGCTCAGGGTCACTTATCGCATAAGTAGGTCTTAGGCAATTAGAAAGTCGACAGTCAATATGCACTAGACAGCCAAGTCAAGGTCTGCAAATAATAAACATAAACAAAATCAATGGTACCTGAGGGAACTGATCACTTAAAGGTGCCTCACAGGCATCTATCTCATTGTATGTTATAGGACAGTGACAGATTTAAAGCCAGATGCTCATTCTGTAGAATTCTTTGGAATTTTAGAGAGTTCCAGGAAACTGAGGATGAATCATTCTTAAAGGTTCCTATCATTCAAGTGTAGACAGCTTACCTCAGTTACCCACTAAGCTCTGAATAGCTCCTGTGATGACTCACACACTGGAAGTCTCTCTCATCTTCTTCCCAAATGTCGGCCTTTCTCTAGGCAGATTGTGTGTGTGTGTGTCTGTTAGTGTGTGACTGGGGAGGGGCGAGGGCGTTCTCTGTATACCAGTCTGGAGATGAATAGGGTAGAAGGAAGGAAGACGTTGGGGGGCAGTCCTGCAATGGATTTGGCAACAAATAGTTTTTAAATCACTAGTGACAATCAGAAGTGAATTCTCCTACTTGATAGTCAAATGCCTATGCTCTGCTTCCAGTCAGTGCTTTAATTGAGGAAATTCATTTATTTTTCTGGCAATAAAGCAATTCTATCCAGTTCTCTGTTGCAAGGCAGATGAACGAGCACATCAGGTGGGTGCTTTTCCAATAAATAGTACACTTGTTTTCCCTTTAAAACCTCCTGTGGACAGTAACTGTGTGACACCACATGACCCAACAGTGGGTTGTAATTATTCTATAATTTGCTGCTACTGATCCACATTTTTTAAAAAAATAAAAGAGTGGTTCTCACTTATTATTATGCCCAAGAGGATTTTTTTTTCTTTTTTGCCTCGATAATCCACTTGTGCAATTTCCTTTGATCCAGTTCACTAGGTAATTGCCAAGCCTACGAGTGTCCTCTGTAATGTGCCAGGCTGAATTGTGATGTTCAGCATGACATGCCTCAGGATTTCCATGCTCTGTGCATAGAAACTGGATTCTTCCTTGTGTGCAGTATTTGCATTAGATAATGAAAAAAAGATAGAAGGAACGATTTGGTCCCAAGTTGCTGTGTGATACTTGTGTATGTTCATGCAGACACTTAAGAGAATTGGACAACTATGATAGAAACCAATTCCAAGGCACTGAAAGAGTTCTTTTATTCTGTTACTATAATCTTAAAATTTTAGCCAATTTTTAGAAATTCCATTTTAATAAACTTGAAGGGAAAAATTATATATAGCAACTCTTGATGTTTAGGTGGAGTGGTTTTATAAACCACATGTTACAGTCAGTATTGTCATTGAGAGTACGTTTCATATATTCTGCCTTATAGAATTCCATGGCTTATGTTAATCGTAAGTCTGACACAGATTCTCCTGTATAAGTGTTCTTGTTAACTTTCCAATCAATTGGACCATATCCTTTCCTGAAAAGAAGTTAACCCCTTTGAATTCTTTTAATTCACAACGTTGATGGAGTACCTGTTATGTATGATGCACAATGCCTAGAAATGAATGAGCGATTGACTTTCCCTTGAAGGAGCTCACAGTTAAGTGGTTAAAAAAATACACATAAATATTGTCAAGAGTCATAAGAGAAAAATAAGAGTATAGATTATAGCCTTTATGCTTTTCCTGACTATTGTGTCTCATTTGTGACATTATCTTATCAGGTTCCACACTCCCATGAATAATTCCTCTCGATCCTTGATGCCAAAGCGTATGTTTACTTACCCCTGAATCCTAGTGTCTAGCTCAATGGTTAATATAGTAGTGCTCATATTTGATTGTTGAACTGACAAGATTGAATTGAACTGAATCCAGTTACATTCGATTGAATTGAATGCTTGTTTGGGATCTTATTCTTGAGAAGCATTAGGGTGGTCAAGTGCTATGGACAATGCTTCTTGTCTCGAGTTTACCCAGTTATGTGATAAAACTGTTTTTCTTTTTTTCAACTAAATGTAACAGATACTAACAATGACTTAGAAGCTGCATTTTGGTTATCCCCAAGCTACACTGATGACCTGTTTTGTGTCTGAGCCAATTATTCTTGCAGCATTAACTATTGTCGACAAATTTTATTGAGTTCCTTTTTTTGTCCCCTGAGATTTACTGTGTATGGAGAAGTCAGCTTTACGTATTTAAAGTCTTTGAAATACTTTTCAGAGGGAAACATTTTTCCCCACCTCTATCCTCTGTCATTTCCCTCTTACTATTGTTTTTACCCTTAGTTTCAAAGTTTTAGTGTGGCTGTGCCTTTTATTTTAAGCTGCTTCAATTTCATCTTGGAAAGTAGTTTCTGATCTTAGTTTTAATCTCAAACATCTTTAAAAACTGCCTCTCTCACCCCCTCTCTCTGTCAACAAAGAATATTTAACAAAGAGAGTTTTTTTAATTCTATTAGAATTTTTCCAAATAAAAATTACTTTATTGCTTATTATGTGTGGATTGAGTCAATGTTGTGAATGAGCTCCTCTTTCCTTTCGAGCCCAAATTCTACCAGGGCACAGTGGAAGCAACCTTTCCTAGATTATCTGTTTCACAAACATCTTCTCAGCATAAGTGGAACAGTTCAAGTATAATTAATGCAGCTTCCTCAGACATCTTATGAAATAAAAGCTTCAGTGAAGAGCTAATTACTGATTCTTCCCTATACATCAGAGTAAGAGAGTCTATCAAGCAGCCTTGTGCTCTCATTATCCTGGGAGGAAAATGGTGGCATAGTAGAGGTGAAAGCCCATCAAGGAAAAAGCCAGCTATTATCCCAGCAGATCGATGGAGCCCTCCTTCAGGGTGGCTCCTTATAACCTTGCTTTGCATGAAACACAGCAAGAGGAAAAGAGCTTCAGGTGAAAGAGAAGTTAAGCTTGCCATAGATATAATTTTTGACAACCATGGTGATTAACCATTTTAAAACATGCTTTTATGTGGAATTTCTCTCCTTGGAGATACTTTAAAAGTTGACGGACAACTAACCATCTTGGATGGTTTCAATTAAGAGCAACCCAAAGAAAGAGAGTTTCTGAGGTCTTTTTTAGTTTTAAGAGTGTATACACAGTCCCTTAAATAAACTGTATATGCTTTACCTCAGTGATCTGGGGAAAAGGAGAAGTAAATCAATTAGAAAAGAAAGTTGGATACCCTTTCAGCTAGTCCAGATTTATAGCTTTTGTAAAACATACTTCTAATGTATAGTTATTAAGAACAGGTCTGGATAAACAAATGGCATTCTTCATGTGTTAAAATGTGCTGTTTTGTAAAGAGTTGAAGTGAAATTTTGCAATTAACTTTCTCATTGTTATTGATCGCAACAACCTTCCTAGATCTAGGGTATTATTATTAAGCTTCTTTCATTTGATATATAATGCTCAGAAAACTGCTCCCAGACCTGTCATTCATTAGCTGTATGACTTTGCCAGGCATTTAAACTTCCTGGGCTGAAATGTCCTTGTCTATAAAACAAGGGGATTTTGTTAAAGTAAATGACCTCTTCTAAGTTTAACAGACTTGCAGTCTAGGTTATAATTAACAAGGCTTTGGTACTATTGAAGAAAGGAGAACCTTGGACTTAAGTAGTGACCAAAGAACATTTAGTCTCCTTTATCTTATTTACATAGTTTCTCTTGGTCCCCAAAGATAGGAGATTCCACCCACTTAAAGAAAGAGGAGCCAGCTTCTCTGTTTTGTTTTGTTTAAAGCTGGATTTCAACTCCTCAGGGATGGCTAGAAGCTCAGATATGACCAAACACATGCAGGTCATTTGGACGAGAGGAACCAAAGGAGCACACGCCTCGTGCAAATGGACCATCATTTTTTTTGTTTGTTTTTTGGCTAGGAAGGGCCAGCTGACAGTTCTCATCTTTACATTTTCTCATTCTCTTGGCTGTGAGGACAAGTGAACAGGTTTGCTCTTAGTTGCCCTAAATAAAGGAGGATAAATTCAAGTTGACAAATAAGAATGTAGAGTTTCTAAACCTTCACCAAACGTCTTTTTTCAGTCTATTGACACTGGCTTTTCTTTTTCTTTTCTTTTTTTTATTTTGAGACAGAGTCTCACTTTGTCACCCCCAATAGAGTGCTATGGCATCACAGCTCGCAGCTCACAGCAACCTCAAACTCTTGGGCTTAGGTGATTCTCTTGCCTCAGCCTCCCAAGTAGCTGGGACTACAGGTGCCCACCACAACTCCCAGCTAGTTGTTTTTTTTTGTTGTTGTTGTTGTTGTAGTTGTCATTGTTGTTTAGTAAGCCCAGACTGGGTTCAAACCCGCCAGCCCCAGTGTATGTGGCTAGCACCCTTACCACTGAGCTACAGGTGCTGAGCCAATGTTGGCTTTTCAATTAAAGAAGAGAGTGTGCAGTTTGGGACAGAGACACACTTACCTGCCATTAGCAGTGTTTCGAGGCAGGCTGGGTTTGAGCTGTGCCACTTGCATTCCTCTGCTGGATCCTCCTTAGACCACCAGCATGTGTCTGTGCTACAGCTGGTCAAAGTTAGCCTCATAGTTACTAGCTAAGGGAAAAGCATTTCTCTTTGAAAATAATTGGTACATGTGGGGTTTGATCTTATGACCCTGGCATCATTAGTACCACTAAGCTAATAGACCACAGATATTGTTTAAAATTAAAAAAGCAATGAGTTTTTATATTGATTCCAAATGCTTGCTGCTACTACTACTCTTTAAATATGCCCGGAGGACCAGTCTATACAACCAAGTCACCACTAAGGAAATGATGGCTTCTGTGAAAAATTAGAAAATAATTTACATTTCTGTGACATGTTAATTCTCTTCAAGACTGTCTCCTCCCTGATGCAGAATTACAAGCAGGAAAGAGAAGGGTTCAAGGCCAAGAGCATGGCCTCTGTTGCCAAGCATCCAGGTTTAGACCCCGGCTCTGCAACTTAACTTGGTGGGTGGCCTTGAGCAAGCTCCTTAACCTCTTTGCTAATCAATTTTCTCTTCTGTAAAATGTAATGCCTGCCTTGTAGAGTTGGTGTAAGGATTAAGTTAGTTAATGTTGGAGTATATTAACTTAGAATATTGCCTGACACATAGTAAGCATCTTACACTTCTTAGCTACTACATGTATTTATTATTTTCTGAGATCAGTTACAGAATCTCTTGCAACGGTTGAGATATCTGAACAGCCTAGTTCATTATATACTCATCTTCTATCCTTAGAGGCAGCTGATAAAGCCTGTTAGGTAGCAGCAGTAACAATTAGGTGGTAGCATTAGTAGAGTAACAAGAAGATGTTACTAATGTTTGTCTAGTATATTTACTTTTTAAAAACCCAGTTGTATTTGGCTCTCTCACTTTGTCTCTTTACCCCAGTCTTAAAGGGCAAGGGCCATTGCTTCATCAGAGAAATGTGAGACACAGAGACCCTGTGACTTACCTCACTGGATGGGTCCAGAACCAAAGCCAAGCTCTTCTGTCTCTAAGAAACGTGTCCAAAGACCCAAAGTGGTGTAGCATAGGGAGATGCTTCCCAAATCCCAAATCTTTTCTGAGGGATAAGGAACAGGGATCCTAGGGTGACTCCATTGATTTTGAACACTTCCTTTCAGAAAGGCAGGAAGGGGATACCCATGTAATGTCCTGGAATTTTAATTCTGGGAAAAATTGAGGAAATCCTAAGAGAATCTCTTCAGGGTGCTCAGAAAAGTCCTCTTTGATTAGAGGCTGCTGTTGTCTAAGAGCCTCCCCAGGCTGGATTCTTATCCCCACCCAGACAGAATACTACCACCCACCTGTGAGTACTAAGATATGCAATATGGTCTGGCAGAGCCTCTCCTCTGGCCAGGTTCGAGTGTTCTTCCTCTGCCAGCAAACCCCAAGTGCTTCATTTCTTGCATTTGTTAATTTCACTGGTTTTCCTCAAAGGCCTACTGAAGAAAGGCTGTTTAGCTGGACCAGGAATTTTTGTGGGGTGCTATGAGAGTGATGATAAAGCGGGGAGGTGGTTATAAGATACCATAATGCAAAGAATGATCTAGGCAGGAAGAAATGTCCCCAATCTAACCATATAAGGAGCTGTGGGAGCAGCCACAGAAGACCCAACCAGTTGTTTGAAGATCACTCATGTTGGAATGCTTCACATCATGAGTGGCTTGTAGGGTATACATTTTGGATCCAAGAGAAAGTTTTGGCATTCTGCAAATTCAGTAGGCCTCTTTGTCCAGACATCCTGTGCCATGCTAGCATAGCTTGAGGCTGCCAGCAAAGCCCACTTTATCTCTCTAGCAGCCTTCCTTCTGATTTCACAGCCCACACCAAAGATTCAGACACAGTGAAATGGACAGAAGTCCTCTCCCAAGGAGAATGTCTATTTGTTCTCCATAACAGGATGCAAGGACTTTGTTGCTCTTTTCTATAGCCAGACATCTTTGACAGTCCATGGTGACAAAAAGTCATTTTTGCCCTGAGCTGCTGCCCTGGCAGAGTCCCATTCTACACCTCTCCATGGAACATCAGCTGGCTCTTACAGCCCAAAGAATTACTTTTGGTTGTTTGGGAAGATCAAACCCCCAGGCCTTATTAACTGTTGGACTAAGGAGATGACAACACAGCATTTGTTTGTCTTTATCTACATGTGAGATCATGTTTAAAACATAGCAAAGAGGTGTTATTTGACATGCATTCCCCTCACTGCAGTAAGTTGTATGCCTATTTAATGCATTGTTTAGTCTCACATTGGCTAAAGCCACTTAAAGAAGCACTTGGCAAGCTCTGGCTTTTCATTCTTGGCATAGCTGCCCCTCTTACTTTTTCACTGAACCTTAAATACCAAGAAAAACCCTTCACTTACTTTACATCTGGCATATTGCTTTATGCAATTGGCCAGAACCTTTGCAGGTGGCCCTCTGCATTTGTCCTAAGGTAATTAATGGCTTTGCAATATTTGATGAGCAGAAGTACAGACACAAAGAAAAATTGTGCAACCAGCAGAGACCACACAGTCTTTTAAATTAAAACCTTTTGCATTAAACGTTCAGGCGTTCCATCTGCAGGGATAAGGGCTTCCATGCCAAAAAAAAAAAAAAAAACCATGCTGAAACCCCAGGGAAGATACCCAAGAACATGATTATTGATGAAATATACATGTCTCTAACAACTCCCTCTTAAAACTACCTGACTGTTCAAAGGAAATAATTTCATTGGAAACCCATGAAAAATAACCTCGTCCAGCACTAAGCTTAAAACCCAGACAGAAGTGACATGTCCAAGGTCACACAACTAATTAGTGGCAGAAGGAGAAGAAAATACTGTTGATTTCTAACCCCCATGCAACATTCCTCCATTTAGCAGCAACTAACAATGCCTATGTCAAATTTACCTCGTAAATTAAAATGGCCAAAAGAAGCTTCCAACCAAGTTCATCAAATGAACACAGAACTTCCAGGTTCCTTCGTTCCAATAAACTCTCCCGAGACTTAGGTTAGTACTTTTGTTCACTTGCTGCAGAAATTTGTACAAACAAAAAGTGATACCCTACCTGTCTCCTGTATGGTGTGCAAAGCCTTCAGATGAGCTTTGGGCATTCCAAGTCCACTCAAGGTCATTATTTAGACTATTATTGTATATTATATTATTCTGACTCTTTGGGTACTCTCTCCAATGTCAACTTTGGTAGAACTGCTTTGGAATGACTTAGCAAAGCTGTGCTCCTGGAAAATCTGAAACAGTCTAACCAGTTGTTGGATCAGCTTTTTTTTTCTTCTTCTTCTTTTCTTGTATGTGTGTGTTGGGGGGAGGGAGATTTCTCTGCCAGTCCTAGGCCAAAAGAAATTTACACCTGATTTTTTTCACAGACTTCCAAGCATACTCTATGAATCTCTTCTGATTTTCTGCTTTCATCTGTGGTCTTTATGAGGCACTAAACAGCTCTTTGAGGGGACTTTTTAAACTTTGAAAATTTGTCATACATAGAAGCAATTCAGTAAGCATTGCTGGGAAGATGGTACTACCTCTGTGCCATTTACCCTGATGAAATGGGTCTTTCGTCAGAGGCGAGTGATTTAGAAAGTCTGTGCTGAGCCAACTCACATGCAACCAATTCCTGATTATCTGTGAAACTGGGGAAAGGAGCACAAGAGCTAGAATTGTGGATAAAATGGGATTTAAAGACACTATAGATTTCTCCCTCCTCACTCACCATATCTCCAGCCCCTTTGTGAGACCAAGTGATGCATTTTTAAATTCTGGTTTATTCTTATACTCCCCACTCAGCTTTCCCCAACAGTGCCATTAGCAACAAGGTTTTTTAACCTTGGCACTATTGACATTTTGGGTCAGATAATTTTCTATTGGGGAGGGGCTGTTTTGTGCATTGTGGGATACCTGGCAACAAACTTGGCCTCTACCCACTAGATGCCAGTAGTCCTCTCTTCCCAGTCATGACATCAAAAATGTCTCTAGACATTGCCAAATGTCCCCTGGGGAGTGAAATCACCTCCACTTGAACTAGACAAGTCTTCAGGAGAGGAACAACTTAGCAAACCATGAGTGAAAGTAATACACAAACCATCAGTCACTGGTTAATGGGGAGTCTGTGGTCCATTGTCCATAGCGAACAATGAGAAGAGTCATTATAGCTTTGAAAGGTTTTCTCTGAAAATTAAGAACTCGTCCTATTGACTTTTTTTTTCTGGCCGGGGCTGGGTTTGAAACCACCACCTCTGGCATATGGGGCTGGTGCCCTACTCCTTTGAGCCACAGGCACCACCCCCTATTGACTTTTTAAAAGGTATTTTCAGAACTTCACTTTTACCCTATAGCTATAGAACTCATTTATTTTAGTAAAACAAATAAGGGCTGGTAGAATTGGTCCCCAGAGCAAACCTGTGGGCTTAGAAGTTTTATCATGACCAGCTAGAGGAAATGAAAAAGAAGTTGGTCATCATTGACCTGAGCATTTGTGGCTGTTCCCCTCTCAGTTACATAATAAACTCTCAATTCCTCATAAGTGGGGGAAAACTGGTTTAAAGGTAATGGCCATGATTTTCCTCCATTTTTCTTATGAATTTCCTATCTGAATATTAGCACAGTCATTTGATTGCCCAGAAACACTCTGGAATTCCACATGTGTGCCTGGCCTAGCTACCAAATGGAACAGTCCGGTGACCTTAGAGGAGTCGCTTAATGTCTTTGAGGCTTGCATTCCTTATCATAAAAGGGGAATAAAACTATTGTCCTGCAGAGCTGTTCTGAGGCTCCACTATAGAAAGGCTTTGGAAACTGAGAGGGCTATCCAAACATGTCAGTGTTAGTGGACGAAATTGGATGCTTTTTGCCTTATCTCCTTAATAGTTCATGGTGTGACTTCTGTAAAACTTTATGCAATAATTATAATCTAGAAAAAAATTATTTGGCAGTATAACTACTCAACTTTATTAATTAAAAAGAAGAGCATGTTGGTATCTCCTGTTCACATATCACTTGACATTTAGACCACCCAAGAGTTAATTAATGGGTCTTCAGAATGCTCACTCAGTATCACTTTTTATTTCTTCTCATTGGAAGAAGCAGAAAGGAGATGGAGCCTATCATTTTACCCCCAGTAGAGCTTGCTTAAAGAGTTTGTTCCCCATGAGGTGGTGAGGTAGTCACTGAGGTATCCCACACAGGCAAAAGATTTCTTTTCTCGCAAGTCAGCTATTGGTGATTTCTGCTTAGCCTCAAAAAAAGCAGTGCTCAGCAGAGGGAATGTACTCACTAATCAGAAAAGCATCTTGCACTCTCAAGTTGCACATCTACACTGTTCCCTTATCACAAGCTGACTTAGGGGAATTGACTTTTTTTGTTTGAGCATGGCTTGGATAAAATCAAAATTATTGAGTTTTATCATCCACCTTAGGGACCAGGGACCCTCTTATCCCAAGCACTTCACATCCAATGACTTCCAGAGAAAGAAAGAACATTTGATGCAGTGATGACACTTTTGAACCACACAATCAAATACTGGTTACTGCTGCTGCTGGTAATTTTCATTCTCTCTATTTTATTTTGAGCTCTTTCAGGAAAACATAGAATATGTTTTAATAGTTTTTTTTTTTTTTCTGTCCCACACATCATTCAGAGTGGGTTACTTAAAACTCTTTGATTTGTTATTGAAAAAGTAATTCCAAATCTATTTCCTTCATCCAGTCCCCAGAATATGCCCCAACACTTCCAATTTGCTGCTGCTGTCTTTGTGGATCTGTGGATCTAAGACTAAAGATATTGAAGAAAAAAGTTTAAAAGTCTAGTTGAGGTGCCACACCTTCACTGCTGCCATCCTGAAAAGCCTTAGCTCAGGTGTCAGCCAATTCTAGTCAACAAGGCATTTTCAAAAGCTACTAGAACAGTGGTTTTCAACCTGTGGGTCACAACTCCTTTGTAACAGTGAAAATACATCCTACGTATCAGATATTTACATTTCCATTCATAACAGTAGCAAAATTGCAGTTATGAAGTAGCAATGAAAATAATTTTATGGTTAGGGGTAACCACAACATGAGGGACTATAGTAAAGGGTCGCAGCATTAGGAGGCATTAGGAAGATTGAGAATCACTGGACTAGAAGACCCTCATAGATAGGTTCCACCCCTGGAAAAAGTTTTGAGAACAGAAATTCTGCTCTATTCACTTATTTAAAAGGAACAATGGGAGACAAGAGAAGGCATGCAACAAAAGGTACATCCTAACCAGTCAGCCCTGAGGTTTGCGTAACAGCTGGAGCAGCAGCCCTCCAGAACTCTACAAGTGGTTTCTATTTGCCAAAGCAGAATTGAGGAATTGGAGAGCTAGGAAGAACCATATAGACTCAATCTGGTCTAGCGCTTTCACTTCCCAGATGACGGAATAAAGGTCCAGAAAAAACATGATGTGCATGAAGTTGCAAAGCATACTGGTGGGAAAGCCAGGACTACAGTTCAGTCCCCTCATGCTCAGGCCAGAGCTCTTTGCACAGCTGGACTCTTTAAACTCACGTGAAGGTATCCTCATAGCCACAGTCCATAAACTCAGAGTGAACTGCTAGGACATTTTCTTCTGATGGAACACATCAGAACAGTCATTGAAAATTCAAGCTCTTAACCATTCATAAAAACTTTTTTTTCCCCAATTTCTACCACCCATTGGACAACATTATCAACTCTCTTTATCCCAAATCTGATCAACTTGGCTATGAATCTTCATCAACCCTAGTCGTTTGATGAATTGGAGGCTTAAAAAAGAAACAAAAGTAAAGTGCTAATTTTTTTTTAGAGCTAATTTTAATTTGAAGTCACATCATCTGGTTGACCAGCTTATGTATTTTGTAAGCCTTGTTAACACAGGGCTACTCAAAAGGTATTGTCAATGTGTTGTCTCTGTCTCCTCACATTTCTGACTTGCTAGTCTTCCATGAAGGTCTTCCATGAAGAAGCTTAAATTTTCCTACGTATTTGGAGTTTTATGTTTCTTTCCATTAAACTTTCCAGCCGTTCATAGACATATTTAGTTTGGCAGAAAGTAGTGGTGACTCATGGAATGAAGAAATGTGAAGGCAAAGCTACTGAAAATGGATCTAATTTCTTTTTGGGGTAATTTGGGAGCAAGCGATTGATAATTTGTCTAATTTTTCCTGGTTTCATCAGCTGCCACAGTGCCAAATATATGTTCCATATGGATGCTTTGTTATTCCCAAAACACATAACAAATTTCAGCTGCAACTATATCTAATATGGTCAAAGGGTAAGACTATTGTTGGCTCATTTTTTCATTGTTTTTGGCTGTACAGCCTCAATCAATGGCTATTGAGTGAAAAAACAGGATCATACTGAAACCATTTTCAGCATGTTCCTTCCTATGGATCCAACCATTTCACTGTGAGTTTGTCAAGCGCAGCAAATGTTCCCTATTAAACGGATGACTATGCTTTCAGCATAGATGCAACTGCCAGTTAATTGCATTCACCTTATAATTCCACTCCCTCAATTTGGTGTAGAGATGTTTTTGGCTCTCTAATGATTCCTTCTTTTCTGCTGATTCTTGCCTCCTACTATGGAATAGATATGTGGGGATAAACTCTGAGAAGATCAATGACACATATACAATAGGCATCATTTCAGGCTTCCCTTAAGTTAGACAGTCTGTGGGCCATGAGTCATATGAATCATAAGACTTGTGAAAGGTATTAGTGCCACAAATCTGACGGGCATTTCTGTAGATTATTAGTGCTTTGCATGCAATTATGGAAATCTCTGGCCAGATAAGTCAGAAAAGGGTTCAGTAACATTGTATGAAAGCATCGTGATGTATAAGCGAAAGACCCAGGAAGACTCTCTTCTGGTGGGTTCTGAAGTAGGCACTGTCCACTTCGTGGCTTAAAGTCATTCAGTGGTGATTTGTTTCAATCAACATGAATGATGTCAGTGTTCCTTATACACATAACAAATGGCAGTAATAATAAAGAACAGATAAGTCTATCTTTTAGAAGAAACCAGATTTGATTGATGGCTATGGGACGTGTTTTATGGCAATAAACAATCTCTTGTTTATAATGGATAGATTTGGTTTGATTCACCAGTGATCTAAGGGGCACTGTCAATGTGGCTGAGTAAAAATAAAGCTTAGTATGTGAAGATCTATTCCAGAGCCTTTGTACACAACGTAACCTAAGAGCTTGTTAGAAAAGTAGAGTGAGTCGGGGCCCTGATACCAAACCAATTAAATCAAAATCTACATTTTTACCAGATACTCAAGGGATTAGGATGTGCATTAGGGTTTGAGAATAGTAGAAAATAACAAGTACTTGATATTTGGTGGCTCTGGTCTGATAAGTGAAAGAATATAAAACAGAGCTCAGCTCTCATAGAAGAATTGAAAAATGATGCTGGGGCCAAACCTGCATGTGGTCATTAACAATATATTTGCTGATTCACCTGTATCAAGTTCTGATTCCTTCAAGTTGGTAGAGTCTGTCCTCCAAGGAATTACAGAACTGCTCCAAGGATAACCCCATTGCCTGACCTTCTATGAACTGGAAATTGGAACTCCTAATTGCTGTGGCTGCAATTTCCAAGCCCATCACTGGGGCCAGGAACCGAGCTCCAGTCCTTAAGATCGTGCCAGTTTCTTTTTCAATAGTTACATTTTTCAAGGACAGCCAAATAAGAGTGCTTCAGAAAAATATATTTCTAATTGCATTGAGTGGACAACTGTGTGTTTTACTCATATCAAATTGCTGTCTTTTTCATGCTCAGCCAGGTTCTAGTATTATTTCTTGGGAGACCAAGTTGATTAGTTCCATTAGGGCTCCCACTGAGATTTTAGAGAAATGGTTTTAAAATGAGAAAAGCATATTTCTGTCACCTATTGGAAGATGAAGGGTAAACTTGAACACTGCTTTTCAGAGAGACACAGCTGGCTTCAAGCCTTTCCCAAGCCCATTCTGGAACTCAACTCTCCAGCCTGAGCACATAATGAAAGTTTATGTACCTTAGGAAGGACACGCTTCTTGAAAAAGGTGTTGCCCCACAGCACAGCAGATAGAAGCAAGAGATGGCCAGTCTGTTGCTTCAAATGACACTAGAAATAAAAAAGAAAAAGGAGGTATTTGGATTGGGAAGTTAGAAAATCTTGGTTTTTATTCAGAAATCTGCCACTGAATAACATGGTAAATGTGATGATGAGTCCTCTGGGTCTCAAAACCTGTTGCCATTGGGACAATGATATTAAAATGAACCAAGACATTTAACCCCTAAAATGGGATAACTGTGATCTCTTTTCCCAAATTTTACAGGAAAATAAATGTCATCCACATAGTTTGCACATTTTTTAACATGTATTTTCTTTGAACTTTAAGTACATGCTACCTCTTGACTATATTCTTGGCTAGGATAAGGTGGTACTGGACTTAGACCAAAATCATTTGAAAACTTTGGTTTTTTGTTTGTTTGTTTAATTAAATCATAGCTGTGTACATTAATACAATCATGGGGTACAATGTGCTGGTTTTATATACAATTTGAAATGTTTTCATCAAACTGGTCAATATAGCCTTCACAGGATTTTCTTAGTTTTGGGGTTAAGACATTTATATTCTCCACCTAATAAATTTCACATGTACCCTTATAAGATGCACCGTAGGTGTGGTCCCACCAATTACTCTCTTTCCACCCATCCTCCCCCCTCCCCTTCCCTCTCTCTCCTCTTTCCCCTTCTTCTTGGGCTATAATTGGGTTATAGCTTTCTTATGAAAGCTTTCTATTGTTTTCATAGTAAGACTGAGTACGTTGGATACTTTTTCTTCCATTCTTGAGATACTTTGCTAAGAAGAACATGTTCCAGTTCCATCCATGTAAACATGTAAGAGGTAAAGTCCAAAATCATCCATTTGCTTTGTGTAGAGTTAATCCACATTATTTTAATACAATGGGATCCCTAATTCTTTGGCACTCTACTCACTGAATGAATGTTGAAAAGATAATCGCTAAGACTTTTTCCAGAACAAACTTTTCCTGTTGTTCGTGGAAATCTCTAAAAGCCTTTAAGAAATCTGACTAGATATGGAGCTTACTGTTTATTGTTAGCCTGCTTTGCTTGTTACATTTGCTCAATGCTTTAGTAAAATGTATGGAAGTAAAATCATAGCACTAACCAATTTAATTATAGAATAAGTGGCTTAGCAATACCCAAGGCAAAATAAAGCCATGCCTTCAAAGAGGTTTCACTCTAGTGTACAAGGACCCATGAAATAGAAATCAGAAAACCCTAAGCTTAAGTCACATGGGAATATCCCAGTCCACACTACCTATTAAGCCAAACACTGCCAATGAGGGAAATGAGGAAAACATAGCCCTGTGCTCCTGGAGTTGATATTTTAAGGCAGATGTCAAAAAATAGGGGCTGTCCTTAGTCCTCACTCTCACCCCACCTGAATCTATCCCACAGACATGTTTTGTTTGATCCACCCAATATATTACTTAAATTTTGGAATTATAAAAAATCAAGAGATTTCATGTAAAAACAAAAATTAACAACTTCTCTTAAAATGAGTGATCCAGCATAGCTGGGCCTGCATTTCTGGGTGGGAGCTTTTGGCCTGAGCCTTTTATGTGGGGTGTGTGCCCCTCTGGCTGACCGCAGTGCCTTCCAGGCTCACTTTATCCATCATACCATCTGGCCTCAGCATACATTACCCCATGCCGCTCCTGCTCCAGATAGATGCAAGATCTCTCTGGCTATCAACCATACACCACTCAATTAAATATGTACTTACTGCCTTTGCATTTTCAGCCAGTCATCAGGATAACCATCCCCAGTTTTATGAATAAGAAACAATGTGATCTTTATCAAACTCTATTGCTCTCCTCAAACAGTTAAGAGTTCAGTCAGAATATAAAAGACAATCAAGTCCTCCTAGTGAAGAAAGAATACAGATCTAAAAAAAACAAAATGAACATTAAATAATATGGACATTACCAAAGGGATATTTCTTTAAGAGCAAGTGGGGTTTTGGGCCAGTGATCTTCTGAAGCAGGAAAGGCCAGTTCCCAGACAAAGCAATAGACAAGTTGTGCAATCACCCGGAGTGTCTAGGATAGTGAAGACCATCAAATGCAACTCTTCAGACAAAGCAAGTTGTAGCATTATAGTTTGCTCTGCATCAAATCCACCACAGCTGCTCCCAGTTCACTGGAAGATTCTTCCAGACCCAACATTTAGGTCCATATTACTCACCAAAACTATTACAACAACCTCCTCAATGATCACTCTGTGTTCACTTCACTCTTTTGACACCAGCTATCCCACTCATGAGATTAATCTTTCCAAAGCACACTTTTAATCACTTGATCCCTTTTCTAAACAACTTCCAGCGACCATCCATGGCGAAGTAAATTTAGCCCAAATTCCCTAATTAGACAGTAAGGTATTTTATATAAGGCCTCCATCTGATTTTCCAATTGCATTTCTGAACGTTTCTTTACAGCAGAGGACTACAAACTGACAGTCTTAAGTTGTATCCAGTCTTCGTAACTATTTTGTTTGGCAAATATAATATTTTTACAAAAATCTGAATTATCTGCCAGTACTTACTAAATGAGTCTCCCCTTCATATTGACACATGCTTTCTGGCTTACTCCAAGCCCCACCACTCCCTATTGCCTTGTGCTGGCACACTTCACTCCCAGTTCACGTGACTTGCTTTAGTCATTGAGACATTGACTCAGTTGACTCATTGAGCTTACAAATGCCCCCCTACATAGTCCAACATCCAACCTAGATGACTTATAACTGCATATTTTATTTTCCTGGACTTTCCTTCTGTTCTTCTCTCAAATGTCACCTCCTCTGTAAAATCTTCTACCAGATGTCAGCTCTCTTCCCTTCAAAAGAAGAAAGCAATACTACTACTCTTACAGCACTTATAATCTGTTTTATTTTGCATTTTCTGATAAGTATTCATGTCTTATTCCATCTGCTTAACTGTAAGCCCCTCAAAGGTGAGGGCTACGTATTTTTAATGTCTAAGAGATCCCAT
The DNA here is from genome assembly GCA_963574575.1 of Galagoides demidoff. NCBI lineage: Eukaryota > Metazoa > Chordata > Mammalia > Primates > Galagidae > Galagoides > Galagoides demidoff. The sequence continues at coordinate 11,757 of CAUYQV010103515.1, read as the reverse complement.
TTACTCCCTTATATACAATGCAGTCAATGTTTGCATGGAATTAATTAAGTTGTCCATTTTTCTTTAGCCCACAGGCCTAGATTAGTTATGTGTGCCCATAAGAAGGCAGTAACTCATTTGAAATGCAGACATGGCTGAGTCGGAAGGCCTCCATGGACTTTTAGGCATTTTCAAGTAGGGAGTGAGAAATGCTGTATCTAAAGAAAATTACTGAGGGAATTTAGGTAAACAGAACATGATCCTTTTTGTTGGAAGCTGGCTCTGATTTCTAGATTAAAACACTGTAAGGAGCATCAGCAAATCTTTTAGTATGCTCAACTTGTGTGTTAGAATTATAGAGGTTAGTCTATTCCTGGGAGCCCAGCTGAAACAATGGATTGAGCCAATGCCAGATAGAGCACAAATACCATGAGGGAAGGAAACAAAACAGCTCTGCATGCTATATTCGAAGGTGCCAACTTCTAAGGTTTCTGAGTACCTAGACTGGGGCTCTCATTTCTGTTTGCCCTGTGGAAGGACCATCAAGCCCCAAGGTTATAGAGTCAAATCTCAGACTCCAGAAATGGATCCAGCTTAGTGAATTTTAATAGGAATGATCAGTAATAAAATATTGACCAAAAAGAAGAAAGTCACTCTTCTTTAATGTAATTAAATTCAGCAATGTTTTATGGACTACCATGTACCTAACATAGTGCTAGAAACCAAGGGAAAGCTAAGACAAGAAAGACAGGAGACAACTAATATTAACGAGCATGTTCCCAAAAAGTTATGTGAAAGTCTACCTTAAGGTTGCCTTCAACATGGTTAAGAAAATAACCCTTACCCATACACAGGAAAAGGCATCATAAATCTATAGCATTAAAGTAAATATATGAAAATGGGGATTTTTTTTCCTATTCTTCTTGCACATGGCAGATCTCAAAACATGTTTACTGGCTAAGACATGAGAATTGCATGAGTCCAGGAGTTCCAGTTCCGCCTGGGCAAAATAGCAAGAACTACTGCTCCCCCCCCACCCCCCCCTCACGCACACACAAAACCAAAAATAGAAAAAAAATTAGCCAGAGTGGTGGGACATGCCTGTAGTCCCAGTTGCTATGGAAGCTGAAACTGGAGGATTCCTTGAGCCTAGGAGTTTGGGGTTGCAATGAGTTGTCAGGATGCCACTGCACTCTAGCCAGGCAACAGAGTGAGGCTCTTACTCAAAAAAATAAAAAAATAAAAACTCTAAATGAATACAAAGAATTTTCATTCTCTTCTCTCTACATATAGTCTTTTGAGGTATCCCACTAATGTTTAAAAAGTAGAATTTGTGGGCGGCACCTATGGCTCAGTGGGTAGGATGCTGGCCCCATATACCAAGGGTGGTGGGTTCAAACCCAGCCCCAGCTGAACTGCAACAAAAAAAATAGCTGGGCATTGTGGCAGCGCCTGTAGTCCCAGCTACTTGGGAGGCTGAGGCAAGAGAATCACCTACGTCCAGGAGTTGGAGGTTGCTGGGAGCTGTGTGATGCCACGGCACTCTACCAAGGGCGACAACATAAGACTCTGTCTCTGCAAAAAAAATAAAAAATAAAGAAATAAAAAGCAGAATTTGCCCCCTTCACGCACTGCAGCCTGAGAGGCCAGAAAAAAGCTACTTTTGACTTTGAGTCATGAGAAACCTCCCTTTGTGACCCTGCCAGGCCAATCTTTCTGACTCCAGTTCAGTGACACAACTACTCTACTTGGAGTCGTGAGGTTACCCTCTCACCTAATCCTCTGTATTGCCCAGCCCAGATAGGATCTGATGCGGAGAACACAAGCACCACTGCTTACTTTCCTTTGAATACAAAAATACCCTAAAACATAAATTTTTCTGAATTAAGCAGAAACCCAACTGTGAGTATAGCTGAATAACATTTATTTTGCTATCAGAAAGACAACTTTGAGCAGCAAAAAGAGTTCTGAATGTGAGGTGAGGAAACCTGGACCCTCTGATGGGCCCTGAATTAGCTGGCTTATAATTCCCTCCTTTATAAAATGTGTACAATCAGCACTGCCTGCCTACCAAAAGGGTTTTTTGTGAGTATCAGGTGAAATTATGCCTATAAAATCATTGCAAAATTCTCAGAGCTTTAAGACCTGCTACTGGTTTCTAGAGATAATTCCTGTTGCTGGAATTGAAGAGAGCTGGGCCTGAGTACAGTCTGAAGTTGAAAGTGGGTTAGCCAAGATGGCATTCATGCCCTTTTCCTGTGGGGCTTGGAGACTGCCATTTCTTTTGGGGTCATGTATGATTTCTGTGGGTTGGAATTACAAGGGCAAAGTAGAAATTGCTGTATTATTGGTCAGTACTTTCCACATTTTGCCATCCCATGAGTAGGGATGAGAGGCTAATTAAATATATCTCTCGGGCAGCAGAAATGATCAAGGCTGCCCCTGGAACACAGTTGCTTCAAAAAGTAGGCTTTTGTTTCAGGGAAAATCTCCCACAGAGAAACGTGGAACGCCGAAGAGAACTATAAATAGGCCTATCATTTATGTCAATTATAAATAGATTTGTTCCCTTTTGATTAGAAGATTAATGCTAGCTGAAACTCTGCAGTTGAACAGAAATGAGGGAAAAACTCCTGACAAAATATTATTACATGCTAACAGTTAGATTTGATACCTTTTCCTCCCTGATTTTCCCTAAATGAAAAATTTCTTCTCATTTGTGCTTAGAATCCACTTTAGTCTTTGAAGTACATTTCTTCATAAAGCTCCTCAAGATATTTTCTTACCTGCTAGATTAGACCCCCCACACACATACACACACATCTTTAACTACAAAAAAATGAATAAATTGAATGTCAGTGTTAGGAATTCAAAAGGGGGCAAACCTTTCTTTTCAGATTCTGTTTAGGTAGTCACTGTGCCCTCTTACAAAAGTTCTCCTTTTCATGAAGGAGGCTCTTTACCAAATTACTACATACATGTATATTCTTAGTAATAAACACTCCTTAGCGTAATGACTAATGGGATACAGGGAAGATCAGGAGGGAAAGACCACACCCCATAGCCTGTTGCTATTGAGTCCTTGTCAGCTGTGGAGCCATTTTTCTTTCATTCTGGGGTGGGCAATGCCCAGAGGGACCTCTTTATGTCTGGTTAGCCAACTCTTTATCCTCCTCTTGTGTTCATGACTCATCTCTTCCCAGGGCCAGGGAGAGGAGTGGCAGCTTCCTATCCACCCTTTCTGCTGGGTTCATCCTGGGACGAGACAGTGCAGGTGCCTCAGTCCTGTTCCAGGCACACTGGAATGCATGTCTCTTCCCTGCTTCGAGGAAGAGATGGGATATCCTTCCTGAATCTACCCACCTTGCCTCGTGGGGGGTTTTGATTCACCTACCCCAGACTCAGCACTAAGGAAGGGGCTGTGTGTGGGTAAGTGGCTGGCAGGAGAGGACAGATGCAGTGAGCAGGGACCCCTCTAAGAAGCTCCTCCCCACACTTGAAATACCATATTCTGGTTTCACTGGAGATATTTTAGAATGAACTTTACTTGTCGACTGGAAATTCACTGCCTGACCTGAGATTTCTGGAAGAAATACACATCAGGAGTTTGGAAAGCCTGAGTCCCAACATGTAAAGAAATATATTGAATATTTATAAAGATGTAAAATTGTTAGAACCACTGGACAGGTTTCCATGTGTGACCTCTCTCTTCCAAGCAGCATTGCTCAACAGCCCAACCCCCATCAGAAGGCTGACATTGTGCTGTTGTGCAACCCGCAGCCATAGCAATGTCACTTTGCTAACTGCACTTGCTGTGCATTCAACTACTGAGAAGCCAGACGGCTTTAAGTTTGAGTCAGAAGTTCTAAGCAGGATCATTCCCGTGAAACTTGAGCTCTTATTTCTTCTAAAAAGTCAAAATACATTTGGATCTTGCAAATCGAGAATGTCAGAGCCAATATTTTCCTCTTTAATCAAAACCCAGGAATGGCACGGTGGGTGGCTGAGGCCATGTCCTCCCTTCCCCCACATTCTTAGCCAAGATTCTCCAGGCCTGAGAGAGCTGAAGTGGAAAAGCAGCTCCGGTTCTGTGTGTTTAGCCCTGACCCTCTCTGCCAAGCACTGCATTAACAGTGGACTCTAACACAGTGGCAGGTGGCAGCGAGCCTGAGATCACCAATTTGTTCCCTGACTGGTAGCAAACAGCAAATAGGAACAGATTTTTCTTCCCACTCATCCCTGTATTCCCAATCAAATTTTGGGGTTTCTACCCAACAGCCTCGCTGTATGTCCTATGTTGGCTTCTGACACAGTCGATCGCTTCATGGGGAATCTTCCATACAGGTTTAATGACTCCTCTGGCTCAATCTGTGAACAATTTTCAAAACTGAAGAAATAAAGACCTTGTCCATTCTCAAATAGCTTGGCCTAGAATTTTCTGGGGAGCGTCATGAAGAGCCTCAAGTCTTGGTTTATTCACAAAGGTGGCAATGGCCTTCAGACTCAGTGAAGTAAACATTGGCACATGCAGGTGACTGTCAGATGTTGGTGTTTATCTTGTTCCTTCTGTGTTGCTATCATCTTTCATGGAAATCTAGGAATAGCAGTAAAATGAATCCATCCTTTCCCCTGCATGCACTTTCTTCTAGGGAGAAGGAAGGGAAAACCCTGTCATTCTCCAGACCTCATGAGTCACTCTTGAGGATTGGTAGTAGCCTTGGTTAATGGCAAGTTTCAGAAGGAGAGCTTCCAAAAACTTGCCACAATGCCTGCAGAGTGCAATGAGGTTACTCATATTTGTCTGGAAGTCATAGCTGGTATTTAAGGTAGGTCTGGATTAGGTAGGATTTTTGACAGATGGAGAAACATGGGGCAGAGAACCCACTTAACTCAGTAGAAAAGCACATAGACAGCAAAGTAAAGAGCATGTTTGTGGGTACATCAGTTGTTTGAGTCTTGTGCTGACATAGAATAGTGCGAGATAAGCTGAAAAAGATATTGGCATAACATTTATATTGAATGTTCTAGAATAAGAATAGCTAGTACTTTCTAAGCTCTTATTATATTCTTAGCACTATTCTAAACATGTATGTGTATTAACGCATTCAGTCCTCAGACAAATCTGTGAAATAGGCACTACCCTTAGCCTTACTTGATAAGTAAGGCCACAGATATGTTGCTTCTAAATGGGAAAAACTAAAGGGTTTTAACTCAGGCAGCTGACCTAAACACCAAGGGTTAGGTGTCTGGTAACCTTGACAGCATACTGTGCATAGCAAGTTTTTATTCTTTGCTTTTTCTTCTGTCCTCTCATCCCTAGCTGCTAAAATGCTGAGTAGCCTCTAAGGTCAAGCTCTTCTATTTCTTTCTTAGTGAGGCGTCTTCCAACTCCATCAGCAAGAATTTATCATTCCCTATTCCAGGCTCCTATTCACTTGTACATAGAGTAATTATCCCAGATTTACTTATTAAAGTCTGTGTTCATCTGTAAACTTCTTCAGTCCAGAATTGACATCACATCCCTCTTTATATCCTCAGAATCTTGGACAGTGATTTGCATATAGAAAGTGCTCAATTAATATTGTCTGAATTGAATTAAATACAAGTGGCCTCTCACTGAGGTCTGAAGAAATGTCCCTTAATCCTACCACATCTCTTTAAAACCATCTTTTCAAATTCAAAACAAAATAAAACAATAAACCTAAAAAATGCTGAGCCCTATGGGGAAATTTCCCACTCCTGCAAACCTATGACCCATAAAAAAGTTTGGAAAAGCACAATGTGGACTATCCCAGGCCACGTACCAAGCACACCATTCCAGGTTTAGCCTTGCTTGGCTGCAAAAGAATGTGAATGGCAACAGGGCTTCTAAAGGCAAAAACACGGCCACACATGGATGATGGCTATGAACTATGGGGTTCCAGGATTTCTGAGAAGGCTCCTTTCATCCTAATAAAGTTTTCGGCTCCTCAACCCCCCAAACCCTAACTCCCTGAGAGAGATTCAAAACACCCATTTTAATTAAAGCCTTTTTTTAAAACACTGAAGTCACAAGTTTTCACAGGGTGCAACGTGTTGCTAACCCAGCAATTTCCAGACAAGAGTGCTCAGCAAAGCAGGTGCTGTTTTCTTTTTAGGGCCCATGTCCTTAAATTGCTTTGCTACTTAGATGTCTCTAAGGGCCAAATTTCTCTGGCAGATTCCGGCCCAAGCTCTTCTTCTTTCACCCAACTTTTTTCTGGCTAAGAAGATTTCTTTCTCCCATAGATAAGGATAGTCAAAAAGAAAAGAATGCCTTATTTTTTTTAAAAGTACACTTTTAATATTTGTTATTAGTTATCTCCAAACCCATTGAGTCAATGACAGCAGTGAGAACACCACTGTGCCTTCTGGAAATATGTCAAACAGGCAGGTTGAACGGGCTACATTTATCTAATTGGCAAGCAGCCTAACACAGATGGAGTGTTATAGATCTGCAAAGTTGAGTGCCAGGGTAAGATTGGAAAGTGCACAGACATTTACTGAGCATCTATTATATGACAGGCTCTGTAGCAAGTGCTGGGGATATAATGCTAAACATCAAACTGATGGGGTTCCTGCCCTAGGTGTTTACGCATCATCCAGGAAGGTGAAGATGGCCAGAGCCGAGGAAGAACAGGAGAAGAGACACACTGCACATGGAAACACCTGAAAGAAGAGCTATAGTCTATTCTTCAAGCTTTATTTCCTTCCCAACCATGGGAATATCTTTCTCACCAATCTTTTACCCTCTTCTTTTCATGTTTTCTTCCTTTCATCCACTACAGTGGTGTTTTTCCATCTTTTTTTTAATCTCATGGCACACTTGAACCCTAGTTAAACTTCCATGCACACTTAAATTACAATGATGATTTTTTTTTTAAAGAGTAAAAAAACGCTCTTTTTAAAGAAGTGCTTTGAACTTCTTTAGAAAATAATTTAATTAATGATCCTCTTGCGCCATACTGGTTGAAAAATCACTTCTCTACAGCATGGTTGTTGCACGCCCACAGCTAAAACAACTGGAATTAGATTCATTGTGGCAGGAAGGCCTCACTATGCATAGACATATGTCTGGTCCCTAAACTCAAGCTTCTGGAAGCACCTACTTCCTGGAAGTTCATTACCCACTCTGGGTAAACAAACAAAATAGAGAATGATAGAAAACATTCAGGAGTTTTCACACTATTTGTTTGAGATGTACTGAAATGCTCTGTGGAGCACTGGGAGTCTCTGACCCTTGAAGATGAAGTGCAAAAAGAAGTGACAGGTTTTGATACAACTTCATTGATGGACTCAACTCATATCCAGGAGTCAACTGGTCTACCTAATAGAGTAGAGCTGGGGATAAATGAGATAGACCAGGTATATTTGCTAGTCATCAAAACTGTGTGACTCACTTGATATAACATTAAAGTATATGTTTTGATATTTATTTTCTCACCAGTAGCTTTTCTGTTTTCCAAAATCCTTCTCCCTACTGTGCACTAACACCATTGGACAAACCTACCATAACAAAATCCTCTCAAATCTCTCTCAATGCTGACTCTCTGTGATGCTATATCCCTGGATCCCAATCCTGACTCTAATTAACAGAGGTTTGGGAAAAATGAATAGCCCAAAACCTTTTCTTCTGAAAATCCACCCAAGATATTACTGGAATCTTACTAGAATTAGAAAATTAGATACATAGGTGGAAGTCTGTCATATGAACAAACAACCTAGAGATACCAAGAATGAGGAATTTTAAAATAGCAAGAGAAGTTTTTTAAGTGTATCAAGGGATTAGAAAGAAGGAAGTGCAAACCTGCCCTTTATCTATATTTGTCAACACAAAGGGAGCAACAACCACCGTCTCCAAATTGGATGACGCATGACCTTAGCTTTTAAATGAAGGCTGAAGAGAAGTCCAGAAAAGCAGCATTTTATCGGTTTAATTTACAAACAAAGTGATTGGGAGCCATTATATGGTGGCTGTGTCTTCATTCATGGATGAATGAAGGTGCCAACAGAGCAAGGGAGGCTTCACAAAGACAAGGAGAAGGCAGTGCCAAAAGGCAAGTATAGTTACTGTCACATCCAAAAGAGTTCTCTTTGCTCTTTGGGCTGCTCTCTTGCTCTTTTTCAAAGTTCCTAGGAGAGTCGTGTAAAAATAAGGTGAGTTTCAGATTGGGGCAGTACATGAGTGAACTGAGCAAGAAAAGCATGAAATTTAGTAAGGAAAAAGAAACAGAGGAATAACAGAAAAGCTCTGGAGAAGAGCAATTCCCCTCTAGAGACTCTACTATGTGAAAATTCACAACTAATAAAACAAATGTACCCTAGATGGATTTTCTCCATTTGGAAGAAATTCATCACTTGAATAAGACACTTTTTTTTTTTTTGGTAGTTTTTGACTGGGGCTGGGTTTGAACCTGCCACCTCCAGTATATGGGGCTGGTGCCCTACTCCTTTGAGCCACAGGTGCTGCCCCTAATTAGACACTTTTTAAGTCTTCCTCCTGTGACCTCACATTGGACATGCTGAGCACTCCCTTCTTGGGTATGTGCCCTCTCTATATACTGAACTAGATGAGCCCTTGAGATGGAGCTCCTTGGAAGTCTCTTTACCTGTGCACATCTGTGCTTCACTTCTGCCAAGTGGTTACAACATAACGTGACAAGACTTAGAAACCCCAGGTAATCCAGAGGGCAAGAGTTTGTGTCAAGAACAGAGGTAGAAGGACCACTGAATTGTAGGGTTGGAAAAGACTTTTAAATTCATACAAGATCTGTGCTGAGAAAACAGTCCCTTCATTGACCTCCTGACAGAGGCCTGTGCTGAAATTCCTCCAGGGGCGAGGACAAAAACCAACTCTACTGCCTCCCCCATTCTGCAAACAGAAAAGCAAAGCAAAGGGGTGTCATACCAATCTGTGAGATGATCGTCCCTCTCCTGAGTGGCAGACATGCCTCCGAACCTTCCTTGAACCTTGTACCAGCTAAAGCACTTAACCTTAATCTGCTGCATGGTATAATTTTTTATGGGTTATCTCTGTTCCCTGATGGATCACAAACTCCTTGAAAGTCACAGTTTGTCTTATCTATCTTCACATATTACAAAGCACTTAGAGCAGTGCTTTAAAACACCAGATAATCAATAGTTTTGTTTGCTTCTTAAAGTGAGTTGTTTTTAAATGGATTTGCACCTTAGTTCTGCAAGAAGGCTACCTAAATGAAAAATAGTTTTGTCACCATGGACTTAAATGTCCTTAATTTTTAATCCACAAAAGTATGCCTTGCGCATAGTGATAGTAAATAAATTTGTTGAATGAATTTACAAGTAAATAAATCAAGGAATGACTGCTGATGGAGGTAGTCCCCTTTTCCCCTGCAAAGCTGAGGGAGGTTTGGGAGAATGCTTTATTCATCTGCCCCTAACTCTCCTGTTCCAGTCCAGTATTGCTGATACAAAGGTGTCATCATCACCGTCAATCCAGTACTGATGTAATCTGAACTCTTGCTCTGTGTAATCACAGATCTGGGGTAAATTTCCTAGAAGAGAACAGCTCTGGAAAACCTGTTAAGTAGAAAAAAATACAAGCAGGGTCTCTTCTTTTCACAATATCAAGAGCAAGGAAGCTCTAACTCTACTCTTCCCCTTCTATCTTGGCCCCTTACCCCTATGGCTGCATCAGAATTCTAGGTGCTGCAGAATTATAGGCACCTCAAGCTTGCCAATTTTCTGCCTACTCCTTCTCTATTCATGTACCCTCAGTGATCTGTTACCTTCCTTACCAGAAATTCTGTATAAATATAACCTCATTCAGTGGAACAAATCTGTAATGGAGACATTTAAGGCATCAGTAACCAGACAGTGACCTATTATTTTATTCATTCAAGAAGAGGTTATCATGAAAATACTCTGTGAGTAACAAAGTTCCAGCATTACACTGGCTTAAGTAAGATGGAAATTTATTTCTCTTTCCTGTAGTAATCCCAAAATACATCATTCAGGGCTGCTGAACTATCTGCTGCACCAGAGCAGCTCTCCTCCACAATCCTAAAGGAGCTAGTTCTTTCTAAATGCTTTGTTTACTATCCTTGCATTGTGGCCATTGTCCACATGGCCCAAGATGGCTGCTGGAGGTCCAACATTATATCCATGCTCCAACCAGTGGGAAGATTAAAAACAAAAACACACAAAAAAAGGATGCATTGTGATTGTTCTTTAAGGAAGGATCCCAGAAGCTGTCGTGTGACACTTTCATTTTGTTTCCATTGCCTAGAACTTGAGCACAAAACCACATACAGATGTAAGGGAGGCTAGAAATATATAGTCAGCTGAAAATTAGGGTCTCTATTATTGCAGAAGAAGGGAGAATAAATATTGGCCTATCACTAGGAATCTCTGTCAGAAGTGTCACTGTGCTCTTTAAATCTTGTCACTGAGGTGGCCAAAATCAAGGCACTGCAAATTCAGAGGTCTAGTGTCAGCCTGTTGTAGACATCGATTCTGTCATGATCTCCAAACCATTTCCCATGCTGTTAAAAACAGCAATGACACCATCCCATAGGATGAAACACGTAAAAGATGACCCAGGGTGCCTGGCATATAGTAGATGTTCAGTCAACATCTATTATTATTATCATCCTGTCTCCATATAAGACTGTCTCTGCTCCAGGCTGATCAACTTGGGTGCAAAAACATTAACAAAGCTCCTGGTGGCCGTGTTTCTTGAGCAATTTCACACCCTATCCATTAGACAGATGCATTAGAGCAAATGAGCGGCTGTTCAAGAGACTGCCTTTATCCTCAGTTGCCCTTTTTTTTCTGCCTTTGTTGGATGGTGTAGAACAATTAATAAACTTCTCAGCACCATATGAGATGACAATTAGGATCAGCAGAGCTCCAAAAGGAGCCTAAAATGATGAGGTCCGGGAATGTGGGCTTTTTAAAGTACAAAAAGCACGCATTTTCACTTCACCCCATTTGCCAGGCAAAGCAAACTAATGCAGGAAGTCACTGTGGGAAAGGTAAAGAAAAATGTACCTATTTTGCAACATCCAGTTTGGCCTATCAGGTAACTGAGTTAAAAAAATGTACTGGGCTTTATTTCCCATTGTGTCATGATCCTTTGAGAAGCATTAAGCTCATTCCCATTGTCTAGGCAAGTGGTTTCTATTCAAGGTAAGAAGTAGTGGAGTTGAATGACGTAGTGCTCAGTAAGTCCTAAGTTTGAATCCTAGCTTGGCTACTGAATAGGCAGGTGACCTAGAGACAAATTAATATATTTTTCTATGGCTCAGTATTTTCAACTAAAAGATAATAACAGTGTCCATCTCACAGGACTATTGTAACATCTAAATGAGGTAGTAAACCAGATATCCCCAGGTTTTCCAGTCTCCATGGGTCACATTATTCTCTAACATCTTCATAAAGATGTTATGACCCCTTTCACATTCCAGAAGTCTGTCCTCTGCCCAAAAGCCCTGAAGGTTTGGGGCATCATTAGGGTGACTGGATTTTAACATCAGTAAGGCGGTACAACATGGCTGGGGGGCGGGGTGGGGCAGGGGCGGGCGGGGGCAGGGGTGGGCCGGGGACAGGGCAGGGCAGGGCCTGACAACAATGCAAACTTTGATAAGCAGTTCTCGATAATCACTTCTCAGCAATTATTTGTTATTATTATAGTTTAACATTATAAAATTAACAAAAATAATATAAAACTCATATTCTGGCAAAATAGCCACATGGCAGCCGAAAACCGTATATTCCCTT
>CAUYQV010103513.1:0-93744 GCA_963574575.1 Galagoides demidoff | reverse complement strand
GTGCCAGCCACATACACCGAGGCTGACAGCTTTGAACCTGGCCCAGGCCAGCCAAACAATGACAATTGCAGCAAAAAACAGCCGAGCATTGCAGTATTTACCTGTAGCCCCAGCTACTTGGGAGGCTGAGGCAAGAGAATCGCTTAAGCACAAGAGTTCAAGGTTGCTGTGAGCTGTGACACCATAGCACTCTACCAAGGGTGACAAAGTAAGACTCTGTCTCAAAATAAATAAATCAAAATAATCATATTGAAATGAAGCATTTTTAATGATAGAAAATGTCACTTACACATACTTTTGAGGGGTCTTAACTACTGATAAGAAATCAATTTTAGGCTCGGCGCCTGTGGCTCAATCGGCTAAGGCGCCAGCCACGTACACCTAAGGTGGCGGGTTCGAATCCCCAGCCCGGGCCCACCAAACAACAATAATGGCTGCAACCAAAAAATGGCCGGGCATTGTGGTGGGCGCCTGTGGTCCCAGTTACTTGGGAGGCGGAGGCAGGAGACTCGCTTGAGCCCAGGAGTTGGAGGTTGCTATGAGCTGTGATGCCATGGCACTCTACCCAGGTGGATAGCTTGAGGCTCCGTCTCAAAAAAAAAAAAAAAATCAATTTTAGTTGCAGCTAGAAAATGTTCTTCTTAGCATAGTATCACAAGAATGGAAGAAAAAGTATCCAATCTACACAGTCCTATTATAAAACAAATTTATAGCTTTCATATGAAAGGTATAACCTAATTATAGCCTAAGAATATGGGGAGGAGGGAAGGGGAGAGATAAGGGGATGGGTGGAGGGATTACTTCTATGGTTTATCTTACAAGGGTACAAGTGAATCTTTCTAAGAGTAGAATATAAATGTCTTAACACAATAACTAAGAAAATGACATAAAGGCTATGTTAACCAGTTTGATGAAAATAATTCAAATTGTGTATGACAACATCACACTGTATCCCATGATTGCATTAGTGTACACAGCTATCATTTAATTAAAAAAAAAAAAGAAGACCCTTAGTTCTACGGTGCTGCTGTCTCACCAAGTTTCTGGGGAGAAACTCTTTAGTTTTCACCTAGAATTCTCCCCCCACCCAGCCATGCCCACACCCTGTGCTGAGATGTAATTCTGAGGGGCTCGATCTACTGGCAAATCTGAGTCAGGAGGTCATGGCACTCAGAATTGCCCCTGCCCTCCTGCAGCTTTGCAGAGATTCCCTTCTCTGGCTTGATTCCCCAAAGGGCTCCTCCTCTACTCTCCTGAATAGACTTCACGGAGCCCCCAATCCCGCCGAGGCTCACCTGAAGGGGCTTGAAATGTCCGAATTCCACTGGAGTTCAAAACCCCACACCCTCCAACATCCAGGTAGGGAAGGGGGGAAGTGCACTTCCTGTTCCGGACTTTGCCTCCCAGCGCTTCCGCCCAACCTCTGCCTACCCTGAGACAGCAGCAGGGGCCTCTTGGTTGCTTTGGCTCTGGACAGTCATCCAGAGAGGGACGCTTGTCTGTGCAATAGTGATTTAAGAACTATCTCCTGATATTTTCTCTCTTTTCTGTAATCTGGTTGTTTCCTCTGCAGCCCCATTGCTGTTCTACCCAGAGAGAGAGAAAGAGGTAGAGAGAGGTAGAGAGAAAGAAAGGAGAGAGAAAAACGAGAGGCAGAGATAGAAAGAGAGAGGAAGACCACAGTTCCTGTCAGACAAGAAAGGAAATAGAAACTTTCTTTTATTATTGGGTGAGAAGGAGAAGAAAGGAAGCAAAGATCACACCCTCAGATGGGGATATCCAGACTTAGTAAGAGAAAGTACACAGTGTACTCAGCTGAGGCAGCAAGGATAAGTGGAGGCTGAAAGTGGACTTCGGAACCCTTTTTAATTTTGTCATGGTAATGTTGCCTTGGGGTGGCTGGTACTGACTGGGTTGGCTCTCCACTGAGATGATTACCTGTTGTCTCTTATTCCAGCCAAAGCTGTTGGTAACTGGCCCCTGACCCGAGCCTCCCCTAATATCCCTGATGCTAATTCGGGTGATGCTGAGGTTAGCGCAAATCCACATTAGTGTAACAACATGGATTCACTGGTGCAATAATTCATGCTGGCAAATAAAAATGACTTCACTTGCTTAGGTGATTTTAGAAGTGAGTTATTGGGAGAGCATCGACGCTAACTCCCGAGGGTAGCCCATTAGCATTGTGCCGAATGGCGACAGATGCCAGCAGTAAATTGCGAACAGTGACTATGCAATCAGTTGTGGGCTTTTAGTGCTCAGCATCTGCGGGCGTTTAACCACTTGCACTTCTGCCGCACACTCTTTTCGACGAGATATTCCACGGTTCATTTAGCTGATCAGGACAACAAGGACCCTTATCTGGAAGGGAAGTAAATAGTGATTTAAATCATTTGTCTTAATCCTGGTGAAAAAGAAAGCATTGCATTAATGAACTCAGCATTTGGAGCTGAATATATAATGGCCCTTTGTGGCAACAAAGAACAATAAAAGCAAATTTACCTGTTCTGAAAGCTTTGCATTTTTTATCATCTGAGGATTATAAAGAACTGTACTAGCTGCTTTTCCAGATGGGGGAATCTGAATCATTTAAATAGGGAGAAGAGATAATGGTCTCTGAATTTCATCAACGATCTATATTCCCCAAATAGAGTTAGAACTGCTTCCTGTATAGAAAATGTTTACTGAATGGAAATTTTATTACCTGCGTATTGAATTCAGTGATACCAAGGGCATTCCCTGTAGCCAAAGGTCCTTCTGCCCAGGTTTGGTTTCTATCCTTTTACTAAGGTAAATGTAATTAAACAATGTCTTTGAAATATGGTTTGATTTTTTTTGATGGGTTTGATAGCTTGATTTTCTTTTTGTTTAACACCAGTTGAACCATTTCTTTTGGGCTGTCAAATTGTTGGTTTGTTGTGTTTTTTTTTTTTGAGACAGAATTTCACTTTGTCACCCTCAATAGAGTGCTGTGGCATCACAGCTCATGGCAACCACCAACTCTTGGGCTCAAGTGATTCCTCTTGCTTCAGCTTCCCAAGTAACAATGCCTGGCTATTATACAGAGATGGGGGGGGTCTCACTCTTGCTTAGGCTGGTCTCGAACCTGTGAACTCAGGGCAATTAACCCACTTCGGCCTCCCAGAATGCTAGGATTACAGGTGTGAGCTACTGTGCCCAGCCTGGCTGTCAGTTTTTTAAATATATACTTACCCTTTTTATCCATTAGTAAGCAGACTTAATAAAAGTCCATCGTCATAAAGAACAGGGCTTATACCGATACTTGGGGATAAGGGGTGGTGAGTGTAGTAATGAAGATTGATCTCTTGGACTCTTTCTTCCTTGACATTGACATTGCTTCCTCCACCTTTTCATTACAGTCTGAAAAAGTTATTTTGGCACGTTAAAAACTGGTGAAAATAGGTCACTTTGGAAGAATGTACTCAGGAGGCACAAGTTCAAGTACAGGGCCTGCTTCACCTTGCCAATGTCTCTGCATCCCCAGAGCCAGCACCCCCACCTCCACCCCCAACCTATAAGAAAACCCAACTGTCCATCATCTGTCCTTTTTTTTTGAGACAGAGTCTCGCTCTGTCACCTTGAGTAGAGTTCTGTGGAGTCATAGCTCACAGCAACCTCAAACTCTTGGGCTCAAGGGATCCTCTTTGTTTCAACTTTTCTATTTTTAGTAGAGATGGGGTCTCACTCTTGTTCAGGTTGGTCTCCAACTCCTGAGCTCAAGCAATCCAGCCTCAGCCTCTCAGAGTGCTAGGACTACAGGCATGAACCACTGTGCCCGGCCTTATCATATGTCCTTTTCTTAGTATTGGGTTAGCTACCTAGATAGCTGAAATGATTCACTCTAATTTTGGTTTTGTTTGGTTTTGATAAAATGGTTTTTCCCTACGGTAGCTATTTTGAACTGCTCGGGAGAAGGAGAAAGATTACTCAGAAAGAGATTAATATTTAACGTGCATGCTGTGGATAAAATTATAACAAAATATTTGAATTCATGTTCAACTAATAACAGAATTCTGATTTTCCTGTAACTGCCTGTGGCTTCTGTCCTTTGGGTCTTGATCAATCCTATTTGAGGTCCACTTCTTCCATGCTCCTGCTTGCCTTTGTTGCTTACCTATGTGAACTAAATATTTGCTCTTACTGAGTCCTTATTATGCCCATTTCCGGGGTTTTCCAAAATTCCCTTTCAAGAACTTAACATCCAGTCCTGTATACCACCCTAGGCCTCTGTTGGCACCATGAAGCTCTGTATCTCCTTTTCTTTCCTTTCCATCTTTTCCTGTACCTCCCGCCCCCAAATCCTCCTGCCCCCTTATGCTCTATGCTTTAAGGACTGTGGACTGCTGCTGTTTCCTCTGCTTCTTGCCCCTGTGTCCCCACCTCTCTTCCTAGGTGCTCTACTGACCTAGGAAACTTCTTCCAGCTAGGTGGGTCTGTTATTTGGATAGAAAATGATGGGAGTCTAAGCCGTGTTCCTCAAACCTCTGGGCAGGAAAAAAACAACAGAAAAAGCCTTCCTTCTCTGTAGCTTACTTGGGCAAAGTATAATTTTCAAAAATGTAAAAACAAATCTCAGACACAGATGGGCATGTGTCACAAAATTGCTGAGCTGAGCTTCAGGTAGCTCTCCCAGCGACAGCTTCTCACTTACTGATGAGAGCCCAGGCTGACTGCAGGGTACAAGATCACAAGCAAAGCCTGTGTGTTGGCTCCTTAAAATGCTGAGGCTCCAGAGGGTGACAGATGGAAAGAAAGCCTTAAAATCCGGACGGTATAACAGACCAAGTGTGCCACAGTTAGCAAAGTGGGGGAACTTGAAAAATGTTGATTTCCTTGAGCCAAATGTACCCAAGAGCATTTAATTGTGACTTCTAGACACATGAAGCCGTCTTTCCCTCTGGCAGTGAGGTGAGGAAATTTTGACCCCCAATGTCCTCTACAGTGAATTCGACTATGAAAGTTTGGGGCTAGAGAAAGAGGCAGAGTGAAATGATTTCCTTTCTGGATTTCAGTGCTGGAATTGATAAGGCAAAATGTGTACACAACAGGGGTGAGGTCTGTTCCCAAGGGCTGGAAGTGCCCTTGAGTTTCCTTATACCACAGTGAGTTTCCAGAACCGGCTTTTGCCAAGTTGGGGCCAGCAGAGGGACGCTCTCTGTGAGGCCCTCTAGGACATGCTCCAGGACTTGCCTGGCCGCAAATAAAACAATCAGTCAGGGAATTACTGTGATTCTCTGGTCTTCATGGTACAATAAAGAGCAGGTGTCCTCAAACTATAGCCCGCAGGCCACATTAAGAACATATAAGAAAATGGCTTTTGGAGCCAGATAACTCAGATTCAAATTCCTGTTGCCTTGACAGATTAGAATCCAGTTCTGCTACTTATTAACCTCGTGATATTGGGCAAGTTTTCTACCCTTTCTGTGCTTCTGTTGGGCCATCTGTAAAGTGGGGATATTCCCTGACTATCTCACTGGTCTGTTTATGACAATCAAATGAGTTAACAGAGGTAAGGGGCTTAGCTCATACAGGAAATGAAGTAAGTGCTGGATAAATATTCGGCCTCTCCTAGCTTAATTTTAAACACCTCATGGAAGTGGTAGGAGCCACGTACAGCTGGTTGAAGCAAAAACAAAACAGGTGGTGGTGTTTAATGTAAGAATACAGGGATGACTTATGAAAACATCAGATAAGGGATGCAGGTGGGCCTCTGATGAAGAGACAAGGGCTGAGATGCCATCAAAATGGTTTTCCCCAGGTACCTCAACTACTTTAAAATTTTATTCTTCACTGTTAAAGTTTTAAATCTCTAATTGACGTGTGTGTGGTATGGATTCAATAACATTTTTCTCCTTTTAGATTATCGTTTGAGCACTACTTACTAAATATTTTTTTATTTTCCCACTGAACTACAATAGACAACCTGTAATATGTCAAGAACTTGTACACATGCACTTTTTTTTTTTTGAGGCAGAGTGTCACTTGGTTACTCTTAAGAGTGCTATGGTGTCATAGCTCACAGCAACCTCAAACTCTTGGGTTCAAGTGATTGATTCTCTTGCCTCAGCCACCCAAGTAGCTGAGACTACAGGTGCGTACCACAACACCCTGCTATTTTTTTTAAAATGGGTTCTCACTCTGGCTCAGGCTGGTTTTGAAGTCTTGAGCTTAAGCAATCCACCTGCTGTGGCCTCCCAGAGTGCTAGGATTATAGATGTGAGCCAAAGGTTTTCTGTTTTATTTCATTGGTTGTCTATCCCTATACCAATAACACCTAGTCTTAATTATATGGCCTTATAATAATCTGGACATCTGGAAGTACTGAGTTCCTCAGTTTTTCTTTTATAAGGAGTGTCTTAGCTATTCTTGGGTCTTGTTCTTTGGAGTAGTTTCAACTAAGAGACAGTCTGTCCCATCCACTCATCATGTGGCTTACTCAGGCTATTTTGGTTGAAGCAGTCACAAGACTATTGTTAAGGACAGAATTGTGTCCCCCTAAAATTCATATGTTGAAGCCTCTAGTTTGCCATGTGATTATAAGTGGAGGTAGGGCCTTTAAGGAGCTAATCAAGGTTAAATGAAGTTATAAAGGTGGAGTCTTAAACCCAAAAGGACTGGTGTCCTTTAAGAAGAGCAAGAAAGGCCCAACTTGTGGCTCCCGCCTGTAATCTTAGCACTCTGGGAGGACGAGGCATGTGGATAGCCTCAGGACTTTGAGACCAGCCTGAACAAGAGCAAGACTCATCTCTACTAAATATAGAAAAATTATCTGGGTGTTGTGGTAGGTGTGTGTAGTCCCAACTACTTGGGAAGCTGAGGCAAGAGGGATGCTCGAGCCCAAGAATTTGAGATTGCTGTGATCCATAACATGATGGCACTCTACCCAGGGTGGCAGAATGAGACTCTGTCTCAAAAAAAGAAGAAAAAGAAGAAAAGAGTAGAGACTTCTCCCTTTATACACCCACACGCACAGAAGAAAGGCCGCGTGGACACAGGGAGAAGGTAGCTTTCTCCAGGTGACAGCAGTCTCCCCAGAAACCAATCCTGCTAGAACCTTGATCTTTGACTTCTAATTTCCAGAACTGTTAGGAAATAAAGTACGGTTAAGCCAACTGATCTGTGATATTCTGTTAGGGCAACCCATGCGATATGTAATCTGGGCTAGAAAGAGGACATTAGTGGAACAATTGGTAATATTTGAATAAAGTCTATATGTTAATTAATAGTATTGTGCCAATATCAATTTCCTAGTTTTTCTCATTGTGCTGTGCTTATGCAAAATGTTAACATTTGAGGAAATATGAAAACTTTGGATATTTTAATGCTAATACCTCCTTCCTGATGGTCATGGCTTTTTGTCCATTATTTTGTCTTTTAAAAAAAAACTGGGTTTAGTGGCTCTCGCCTGTAATTCTAGCACTCAGGGGTGGAGGATGACAAGGAGAGTGAATTGCTTGAGCTCAGAAGTTTGAGATCAGCCTGAGCAATAGGGAGAAACCCTGTTTCTACTAAAAATAAAACAAATTAACCAGGTGTCATGGCAGGTGCCTATAGTCCCAGCTGCTAGGGAGGCTGAGGCAAGAGGATCTCTTGAGCCCAAGAGTTTGAGGTTGCCCTGAGCTAGCCTAATGCCATGACACTCTACCCTAGTCTCAAAGAAAAAAAAAACCCTCATCAATTAGATACTAATATTTGTTCTTTACAGACAATAATTGTTTACATTTACCTAACTATTTACCAGTTTCCAAGAATTTGCTTTTAAATTTCCTTTGCTGTAGATCCCTCTTTCTCAGTTATTTTTGTCTTTATTTTATCCTCAGTCTTGGAAGATAGTTTTTCTAAGTTAGTCATTACTATTTCTCAGCATTGTAGAATTATATTCTACTATATTCTAGCTTATGTTTTACTGTAAAGATATCTGTTCTCTGTCATTTCTTTGTAGGTTATCTTTTTTTTTTTTTAAAGTTAGGTCTTGCTATGTTGCCCAGACTACCCTTGAACTCCTGGGTTCAAGTGAGCCTCTTGCCTCAACCTTCTGAGTCCCTTGGACTACAGGTGCATGCCCTCACGCCTGTACATGTAGATTTTTAATTTATCCTGTTTAATTTACAATGCATCTTCTGTATCTATGCAGTTATAACTTTCATTTTCTGGAAAAGTTTCTGCCATTATCTCTTCCAAAATTACCTCATTTCATTCTCTTTATTCTCATCTTCTGGAATTTCAAGGAAACCTCACTCTATGTTACGTATCTCTTACCCTCTCCTTCACTTTGTTTCTGATCCCCAGTGCTGTATTTTTCAGATCTGTCTTCCACTTTATTAATTTTCTTTTCTGATGTGTCTAGTGTTTAGCCCACCCATTGAGATCTTTATTACCACAGTTATTTCATGTCTTTTTGGTTCTTTTTCAAATCAATTGTATTTATTTCTTGTTCACTTTTATGACATCTTATTTCTTCAACTATTTTATATATGGCTTTTATATTTCATGTCTGATATTCAGTAAGCAGGGTCCTTGGGTCTAATGTGTGTGTTATTTCTGATGACCCCCATTTGTGGCGTTATGTTTATTCTGATAAAGGTTTGATGAACCTTTACTGTGTGTTAACACTTGAGAACTCCAGCAAGCAGGAACAGTATATTGGGGATGATTTCCTTCAGAGAGGATTTGTGATGTTTTGCTCAGAGCCAGGGGAGTTAGTGGACCTGACACCACTCAAGTTCTCTTTCAGGGTCTCAGTTTGGCTTAGGAGTCCTACTGCTAGCCTCAGGCTACCCCACTGCAGTGCTGGCGCTGGCACCTGCTTTCAGGCCATTACTTTCCTTCCTGTATCCATGCTATTTTTGCCCATGGCATCTCCCACCACTCTGTCTCATTGCCTATAAGCCCAACAAAGTCTATTTGTTATGCATGATCTAGTTGTTTCATAGAGGGAAGTTCCCTTATAAAATTGAGTCCATTTGCGGCAATTATCACCCAACATTATGTATTATATTACATAATTACATAATGAGTTTATTGTTTTATGGTTAGAGACCTTCAGTAGAAGGTATTCATGAGAACAGGGACTTTGGTTTGCTGCTATGACTCCAGTGGCTAAACTGTAGTGCTTACTACATAGTAGAGCCTTGAATTTAATTAGTATTTCTTGAATATTAAAATGAATACATTCTTGCCAGGCACTGTGGCTTACTGCTGTAATCCCAGCCCTTTGGGAGGCTGAGGCAGGAGAATTGCTTAAGCTCAGGAGGTTGAGGCCAGCCAAAGCAAAGTGAGACTCCGTCTCTACTAAAAATAGAAAAGCTACCCACTGTGGCAGGCACCTGGAGTCCCAGCTACTCAGGAGGCTGAGGCAGGAGGATTGTGTGAGTCCAGAATTTGAGGTTACTGTGAGGTAGGCAAGGCCATGGCACTGCCCAGGCAACAGAGCAAGACTCTGTTTCCCCCCTCCCCAAAAGAATACTACATTCTATCCATAGATTTATTAGTATCAGATATTATATTAGGAAGAATCTAACAAAGTTTCTTCCCTTTGTCTAAATACAGAGGCCACACTCTGTGCGGCCAAGGTGGGTGGATTGCCTGAGCTCACAGGTTCAAAACCAAGCTGAGTTAGAGTGAGACTCCATCTCTAAAAATAGCCAGGCATTGTGGTGGGCACAGAAAGAGCCTCTGTGAGCCCAGAGTTTGAGGTTGCTGTGGGCTGTGACTCCATGGCACTCTACTGAGGGTGACAAAGTGAGATTCTGTGTCAAAAAAAAAAAATCTAAATAGAGGGGGTAGCCAGGATAGGAAAGTAAATAAATTGAATAAAGAACTTAGTATGGCCTGAATGTCTATGCTTCCCCACAATTCGTATGTTGAAACCTCATTTCCAGTGTAATTGTATTAAGAAGTGGGAATGTGATTAAGCTACAAGGGTGGAGCCTTCATGAATGGAATTAAGACCCCTGTGAAAGAGGCCTGAGAAGGCTTACTTGACCCTTCTTGCATGTGGGATACTTAGAAGGCACCTTTAGTGAAGACTAGGCCCTTGCTGGCACCATCTTGCTGTACTTGGGTCTCAATTATGCCTGTCACCAGACCTCTGAGCCAGAATTTTCTGTTGTTTGTAAATTACTCTATTTAAGGTATTTTGTTATACCATCCTTAGTGGATTAAGATGGTACTATATGGAGACACAAACATATGAAGAAATAATATAATATCACATATGAAAATATATAAGCCACATATATCTAAAGCCTATATGCCATTTTCAGTAGTTTTTAACCTCATCATGTAAGTTATAATATTATGAGCCATTCATGGGGAAACCAAGTGATAAATTTCAAGCTTTATATAAAGCCTGGTAGCATATGATAAGTGCACCAGAGCAAACCAGATTGAAGACAGGGAAGGAAGATAGGAGATTACCATAGTCCATGCTTCTTTATTTAAAAAAAAAAAAAATATTTTGAGACCGAGTCTCACTCTGTTGCCCTGGGTTACAGTGCCCTTATCATAGCTTGCAGCAGCCTCCAACTCTGGGGTTCAAGTGATTCTTTTGCCTCAGCCTCTCAAGTAGCTGGGACTACAGGCATTCACCACCACGCCCTGTTAATTCTTTCTATTTTTAGTAGAGATGGGGTCTTGCACTTGCTCACGCTGATCTCAAACTCCTGAGCTCCAGCCATTCCCCTGCCTGGGCCTCCCAGAGTGCTAAGATTATGGATGTAAGCCACTGTGCTCTGCTGCTCAAAAAATATTTTTAAAAAGTAGACCATGCACCATTTCAAGTACTAAGGAAATACCTGTGAATGAAGTAGTTAAGATCCTGCTGTTACAGAACTTACATCCTAGTAGTCTAAACTAAAATAAATAAGTAAACAAATCAATACATGAGGTCGTTGCAGATAATGGTAGGCACTATAAGGAAAATAGAACAGGCTGTTGGGAACAGAGCAGTCAATGGTGGTGGCCTCTCAGGAAGGGCCTTCCAGAAGAGGTGGCTGATGAAAAGAGATCCGAACCACAAGGAGGAGGCAAGCCAGAGGGAAAGAGCGCTGTGGGGGAAGAGAATGGCAAGTGAAGTCTACATTTTGTCTTTCAAGGAGCAGAAAGTAGACTACTGTGCTTGGCCCCAAGTAAGTGGTAGGAGAGTATTTCTTGGGTTTGGAGAGCCCAGACCACACAGGTCCTCATAGGTCATGGTAAGGAGTTCGGATGTTTTTCAAAGTGTAATGAGAGGGTTCTTGGGGCGGTCTAAAGTAGGGGGCCAGGGACTTAGAGATGGGGGGACATAATATGACTTAAGTTTCTAGAAGTTCATTCATGTGACTGACTGCTCTTTGAAAACAGTAGTCCAGGAAAGGGGTGGTGTAAACCATTAGAGTGTGCAAGATATGACAAAAGGCTGAGATTTTTTTATAGCTTATGAACCTCTGAGTCCCTGATGCAACCCAGTGCCTGGCGTATAAAGATGAGGCACACATGCAAAACATGCTCAAGTGAACAAATGGTTTTCAGAGGATTTTGTTCTTAGATGACATCAGTTGATAAACTCAGTTGCTTAAAGGATAATGTTAAGCTGTGGACTCAGTCACAATGTAGGTCAGTTAAATTTGAGGGTATGTCATGGGTTACATTGTAATCAGGGCAATTGTGGTAACATTATCTACTTGCTTCATAAATCCCTTTTGCCATAGCAAAGTCTGGGTAATTCTGTGTATGCCAGTGTTTTTCAACCTTAAACCTATAGTTAAAATTCCATGGCCCACTTAAATTATGTTGATCAAAAAAAGAGTTAAAGACAAAAAAAGAATATACTTACTGTGCTTTGAAGTTCTTTTGAAAATAATTGAATTAATGGTCTTTAAACTTTTTCCCAGGACACCAGTTGAAAACCACTGGTGTATATGACACAGTATAAATCTGTTACCACTATTAGAAATTAATTGCAAAGAAATATGTACTGTTTGTTTTGCCAGTAGCATTATCATCACAAGCAAGATGATAATATATGTTTGGGGAATTTTTACTGATAATAAGTATTAGGCTTTAGAGATGATTACATAGAATTGCCAATGAGCCAAGCAAGGTGGCTCATGCCTGTGATCCTAGCACTCTGGGAGGCTGAGGTGATTGCTTGAGCTCAGAAGTTTGAGACCAGCCTGAGTAAGAGCAAGACCCCATCTGTAAACATATAGCCAGGTGTTGTGGTGGGCACCTGTAGTCCCAGCTACTCAGGAGGCTGCAGTAAGAGGATCGCTCAAGCCCAAGAGTTTGAGGTTGCTGTGAGCTATGACACCATGCCACTCTACCCAGGGCATAGAGTGAGACTCTGTCTCAAATAATAATGATAACAACAACAACAACAAAAATAAATAAATATTTAATTGTAGGCAATGATAACCTTTATAAAGAAAAATTTAGCATGATAAGATAACGAATATTGGTGGGAAGAGTGTGTGCTAATTTTTTTAATTGCCAGTAGCATCCTGGGGACCCTGAATACACTTGTTCTGATGAAGCAAGCTGCTCTGAGCTGCTCTGATTAGAAAAGTTGTCCCTCAGGAGGTTACATTTAAACTGAAATCTGAATGATGGTGGAAAAAGTATATACCAGGCAGGGGAGACATTGCATGCAAAGCCTCCAAGGCAGAAATAATTTTGAAGGGTGTTTGAGGAATAAAAAGTAGGCCACTGTGTTAGTCAGCCTCTGGAATGACTCCCAGAGAACTCGGCCACTGGTATTCATTCATACCTTTGTAAAATCCCCTCCCCTTGCATGTGGGCTGGATTCTCCCCTTGCATGTGGGCTGGATTCGGTACGTAGTTTCCAGTGAACATAATGTGGTAGAGGTAATGGAATGTCACTGCCAACATTAGGTTACAAAAATTGATGGCTTCTGTCTTGGGCACATTTTTCTTTCTCATCTTCTTTCCGTGCAGACAAGAGTTAGCATCGCAGTCTGGAGACTGCTATCCTTAGAAAGGCCAGGTTGTGGGCAATGCCTTTATCTCAGTGGGTAGGGTACCAGCCACATACATGAAAGCTGGTGGATTGTGGCGGGCACCTGTAGTCTCAGCTACTTGGGAGGCTGGGGCAAGAGAATCACTTAAGCCCAAGAATTTGAGGTTGCTGTGAGCTATGATGCTATAGTACTCTACAGAGGGTGACATAGTGAGAGACTCTGTCTCAAAAAAAAAAAAAAAAGAAAGAAAAAGAAAGGCCAGGTTCTAAGGTTGGCCAATGGCTGGCACGGGGGAACTTGGCTGAACTTAATTGGCTGCACTAATATAAAATTTTCCCTAAAGTTCCTGGACAGTTTGTACAAATGATATGCTAATGTTGAATAGTTGCTTCCCTTCTGTAAGTCTGGAATTTTGGTATGTGCTAGGCAGAGGGTGCTTGTGTGACCAGCCTCCAATAGAACCTCCAGGTGCTGAGTTTTTTTGTTTTTGTTTTTTGTTTTTGACAGAGCCTCAAGCTGTCACCCTGGGTAGTGTGCTGTGGCATCATAGCTCACAGCAACCTCCAACTCCTGGGCTTAAGCAATTCTCTTGCCTCAGCCTCCCAAGTAGCTGGGACTATAGGTGCCTGCCACAACGCCCAGCTGTTTTTTGGTTGTAGTTGTCATTGTTGTTTGACAGGCCCAGGCTGATTTCAAACCTGCCAGCCCTAGTGTATGTGGCAGGTACCTTAGCTGCTTGAGCTATAGTGAGTCCGGGTGCTGAGTTTTAATAGGCTTTTTTGGGCTGAAGCTTCACACATACATGTCTGCATTAACGTTGCTGGGAGAAGACTGTGATTTGTGTGATCCTTCATGAGGGGTAAGAGCATAAGGGAGCCTGCAAATGGATTCTTAAAGACTCGACCTGGGCCCATTTCCTTGATGGTCCGTCTGTTTATCCTTACTACATTGCTTTGATAAATATTAGTCTAAGTGCAAGTCCTTCCACCTCATCTCTGAAAGTGGGAGTCGTTCTGGGGACCCTGAACACACTTGTTCTGATGAAGCAAGCTGCCCTGAGCTGCCCCGTGGAGTGGTCACTCTGGCAGGGAACTGAGGGATGTCTCTGGCCTACAGCCAAAAGGAGGAGCTGAAATCTTCAGTCCAAAACCCCCATGGAACAAAGGTCCACACGAGTGAGGTTGGAAGTGGATTCTGCCCCCACCAAGCCTTCAGATGACTGTAGTCATTGGGCAATATCTTATTTGCAGCCTTATGAGAGGCCTTGAGCCAGGCCCCACCTAAACTGGCTTGGATTCCTACAGAAACTGTGGTATAATAAATGCTTGTTTTTAGCCTCTAAGTTTTGGAATAATTTGTTATATAGCAGTAGATAACTAATGCAGCCAGCATGGCTGGACTGTAAGTGTCAAAGGGAATGTGAGAGGTGATGGGTTTGGTGTGGCAGACAGGCAGACGTTCCTGGTCAGGATTTGGATTTTATTCCATTGGTAGACTGGGGGCAGGGAAATCTAGGGAGTACATTGTCTCCTTTAGGACAGAGGTTTTCAACTTTGAATTTTAGAATCCCTCAAGGAGCTTTTTTTTTGCAGTTTTTGGCCAGGGCTGGGTTTGAACCCCTCCGGCATATGGGGCTGGTGCCCTACTCCTTTGAGCCAGAGGCGCCGCCCCCTAAGGGAGCTTTTAACAGATATCGATGCCAGGCCCCACCCTCAGAGATTCTGGTTCAATGGGCTCTGGGAGAGGCTCCAGTTTCTTTACTTTTCTAAAAGCTCCGCAGGTGGCCAGGCAGGGCGGCTCACGACTGTAATCCCAGCACTCTGGGAGGCTTAGGCAGTGGATTGATTGCTTCAGCTCAGGAGCTTGAGACCACCTTGAGCAAGAGTGAGACTCTGTTTACACTAAAAATAGAAAAATTACTAGGACATAGTGGCAGATGCCTGTAGTTCAGCTACTGGGGAGGTCAAGGCAAGAGGATTGCTTGAGTCCAGGACTATGATGACACCATAGCACTCTACCCAGGGTGACTGTGTGAGTCTCTGTCTCAAAAAAAAAAAAAAAAAAAAGCTCTGACGGGCAGTTCAGGTTTGGAACCAGATGTGCTTTAGGGCAGCAGACCTGTGTGGGAAGCCAGAGAGGACTGCTCGCTGAATTGTTGTCTCTTATTAAACAGGCCTGATATTTGCAGGATGCTGTGCTCTCTTCAGATCAGTGCCAGAGAAATAGCCACAGTGCTAACCGGCAGGCTTTCCCTTTCCCTGGTAAATATCATCAGTTCGTTCTTTTCAACCAAGGTACAATACTGTGTATTGGCCTTCAGTTTTAAAGATATCAATACAGTCATAGCAAATCTAAATCTTTGGCCTTAAAGTTCTTTTGATAAATTCCGACCAGTGGCAGAACAAAATTAACACTTCAGCCAATTTAGCTTTCTTCTAAAAAGACTGGGTCATTAGATAGCCTGGAGAATCTATATGATATGGATCTGTAATCAATATATGCCTGCACGAGGACAAATGGGAAGACGTGGCAAATGCCTCAACAAGTCTCATTTCCCAAAACTTAATCCCCCTTCTGAGTAGCACAGACATTACACACCCAAATGGAGCAGGACAAGAAAGACAATCAAAAATCTCCATGGGTCTACAACAATTTTATATTTTATGTGTATCATATTTTCAATTCTTTTCATCTCTACCTTGAAAAGCTACCTGGATTTTAATACAAAACATTACAAATCAGGATATTTAAATTTACATTTCAAGGCTGGGCACTGTGGCTCACACCTGTAATCCTAGCACTCTGGGAGGCTGAGGTGGGTGTATTGCGTGAGCTCATGAGTTGGAGAATAGTCTGAGCCAGAGCAAGACTTCATCTCTAAAAAAATTCGCTGGGTGCTGTGGCAAGCCCCTGTAGTTCCAGCTATTTAGGAGGCTGACTCAAGAGGATCACTTGAGCCAACATTCTATTTTATATTTTTGGCTAAAGAAATTTATCTGTATCTTAGATTCTGATCAACACACTAAAACTTTTTTTTTTTTTTTTTTAGACAGGATCTCACTTTGTTACCCTTGATAGAGTGGTGTGGCATCATAGCTCATAGCAACCTCAAACTCTTGGGCTTAAGCAATTCTCTTACCTCAGCTTTCCAAGTAGCTGGGACTACAGGTGCCTGCCATAGCGCCTGGCTTGTTTTTTTTTTTTTTTTTTTAGTGATGAGGTCTTGCTCTGACTGAGGCTGGTGTCAAACTTTTGAGCTCAGGCAATCCACCCACCTCACCCTCCCAAGTGCTGGGATTACACTCATGAGCCACCGTTCCTGGCCAAAAACTTTTTTGTAAAAATTTTTTTTTTTTGAAATGCAGACTCTCTCTATCGCCCTGGATAGAGTGCTGTGATGTCACAGCTCACAGCAACCTCAGACTCCTGAGCTTGAGCAAGCCTCTTTGCCTCAGCCTCCCAAGTAGCTGAGAGTACAGACACCTGTCACATCACCCAGCAGTTTTTCTATTCTTTAGTAGAAATGGGTTCTCGTTCTTGATGAGAGTGGTCTTGAACTCCTGAGCTCAGGCAATCTACCTGCTTCAGGCTCCAAGAGCGCTAGGATTGTAGGTATGAGCCACCAAGCCTGACCAACACACTGAAACTCTTGACAGAAATTTAATTCAACCGAAAAGTAATTTTTTTTTTTTTTTGAGACAGAGTCTCACTTGGTTGCTCTTGGTAGAGTGCCGTGGCATCTCAGTTTGCAGCAACCTCAACCTTTTGGGCTCAAGTGATCCTCTTGCACCAGCCTCCCTAGTAGGTGGGACTAGAGGTGCCCGCCACAACGCCCAGCTATTTTTTTTAGAGACGAGGTCTTGCTCTGGCTCAGGCTGTTCTCAAACTCATGAGCTCAGGCAACCCAACTGCCTCAGCCTCCCAGAGTGCTAGGATTACAGGTATGAGCCACTTGCCCAGCTTTGAAATGTAAATTTAAATATCCTGATTTGTAACGTTTTGTATTCAAACCCAGGTTGCTTTTTGAAGTAGAGATGAAAAGGGTTACCTTTGTTTATCCTTCCCTGTCAGTTTGGGGCCTGAATAGAAGGGAGATCCCTGAGACAAAGTGCTGACAGTGTTCTCAGGACTGGGGAGTGGGGCAGACCCTTACAACTCACATCAAAAAGGAGCAAAGAAAGGCCAGTTCCAAAGCATTAAGTCCCGATCATCCATTCATTCAGTAAACATAGTGAGTGTACCGTATGCCCTGTGTCTGGTACTAGGGACTATCTCAGCAAAAAATCATGCAAGCTCCCTAGAAATGCAGCTTTGTTATAGTGAGGAGTGGGGAGCTGTCAAATGACAAACTAAAACACATTAGGCATTGATTAAGTACAATTATTATAATAAAATAAGATGTAGGGATTGGAAGCTAGGACAGGGTACAGAATGTTAGGTACAAGATATTGTTGGGTTGAATGGTCTGTCAGGTACTAGATTTACTTTAGAAGAAACTGTTCAAGCCACAGTGTTGTAAGTATTTTTTAATTACCAAATTTTAATATTTGGGAGATTTCACATAAAAATTCAGATTTTTACCTTCTTTTAAAAAATCAGATCGTTATGCAGGACAGATATTTCCATATGATAATGTATTCTTTCAATGGGGCATGTTATCTCCTCCTCATAATCCCTCCTTTCCTGACAGAGCAGCTTCTCTCCTTTGACAATACCTGTCTGGTTCCTGAGTCCCAAAGAAGTTTCAACCCCCAGGCTAGTAAAGGACTAGGGGCCAAGATAAGGAGTGGGATGGTAGTTAAGGCAAACAGAAAGCCATGAGCTGAGGGATCACTTTGGTTTGGTCTTGATATGGCCTTGCATGGCATAGAGAGTACATATTTTTTAAATGTACAGAGTAGACTAGAAAGTTTAGTATGATTGGGAAAAAATGAACCAGTGTTCAGGGTCTGCCACTAAGCAGTTATATAATTTTACACGTTTTTACATGATCATATGTTTTTCTAAAATTTTTGAAAGTAAGTTATTTTAACCACTATTTCTTTCTGCTCAGACTTCCCATCTATTAGACTTGATTTAGTGTCACATGGCATTGGAATGGTAATGGACATTTTTATTTTACTTTCTTTCTTTATTTTCTTGGTCACCCTTGATAGAGTGCCATGGTATCTTAGCACACAACAACCTTAAACTCTTGGGCTCAAGCTATTCTCTCACCTCAAGCCTCCCAAGTAGCTGGGACTACAAGGTGCCCGCCTCAACGCCCGGCTATTTTTGTTTATTTGTTTAGAAGGTCGGGGCCAGGTTCAAACCCACCAGCCCGGGAGCATGTGGCCGGCACCCTAACCACTGAGCTATGGGCATATCTCTTTACTTTTTTGAGGCAGAGTCTTACTCTGTTGCCCTGGGCAGAGTGCCATGGCATCATCATAGCCCACAGCAACCTCAAGCTCTTAGGTACAAGTGATCCTCTTGCCCCAGTTTTTTTCTATTTTTTTAGTAGAGACAGTGTCTTGCTCTTCCTCAGGTGGGTCCTGAATTCCTGAGCTCAAGTAATCCACCTGCTTCGGCTTCCCAGAGTGCTAGGATTACAGGCATGAGCTGCTGCAGTGCCTGACCAACAATGGACCTTTTAAAATCTAGCTAAGGAAAGTTGAGTTGGGAATGTATCACTTGTACTGCAATGCAGAAAATCTTTTGGGATGTTTCAGTAAAAGTATCCACAAATTATGGAGTGCTAATTTGGAAATACATGAAGTATAACTTCTTTTGTTAACCTTAAATTTATTTACTGAAGAACTGAGAGAAAATTCCGATTAAAAAATAGAGTGGCTCCTGTGGCTCAAAGGAGTAGGGCGCTGGCTCCATATACTGAAGGTGGTGGGTTCAAACCCAGCCCTGGTCAAAAACTGCAAGTAAATAAATAAATAAATAAATGGAATATGAAATAAAATGGATAAAGAAGAACAATAAAAATCAATGGAAATCTTTCAGACATTGAGAGGAAAATGGCAGGAAAATTGCTTTTCAGGGTAGAATGAAAGCGGTAACTCAAACGAGGGGAAGAAACGAAGGTCCTGGATTGTCCGCTGCTTCATCCAGTGAAAAGGCATCGATCGTACGGAATTAGATTCAAATTTCTCACTAATTTGACACATGTGTGGCCTTTTGACTGCTTTTTGAAAAATGGATCAAGGCACTTTAAATAATTCTCCTTTGCCAGCTGGCACTGCAGCTTTATGAATAGAGGGTGCTGGAGAGACAGCACAGCAGAACGGGGTTCGCTTCCTCTTTCCGATGTGCTTGGATAGGTGCCTGCAGCCCACAGGATTGCAGCTGACAGCGTCGCACCTCACACTCCTGCAGTGCACGAGGTTTCCCCAGAACGGGGTCCTGCAGTGCCGCAGCCTGTCCAGTTTCCAGCTCTTGCAGTGCGCCGTGGCTGCAGCCGCGGCAGGCCTTCTGGGCAGTTTATTAAATGAGTCCCTGGGCAATGAGACCCCTGATCAGCTTCCACCAGCAATCCATACAGTAGATTTCTGGCAAGTCCCACCACTAGGCACCACGGTGACTTCTCTGCCATTCAGCAAGTCACAGCCATGTCTTCCGACAGTCTTGGTCTTGGCTGTGGGTGAGGGGTCTTGGATGCTCTATCTCAGCCCTAGTGATGCAGCTGCTCCTATCGAAATAACTTAGGGGACCTGGAAAAATAGAGTCGGACCCCCACTCAGGTTAATTAAATTGGTAATTTATTTTACCTGCTGCAGAGGCTGCTGCTCCGAGAGACAGTCAGCAGCCCAGGTGTGAGGGTGAGTTGCCTTTTATAGGCTTTGGGCAAGCATATTACAGAAGCGAACCGTGGCTGGTTAAGGGGGGGGGGTTACAACTTAGGTAGTCATGGATACAGCAATGGAACAATAATACAGTTTCAGTTGATAATGGATATATTTCATATCACAATGGTTATGGTTATACAACAGTAATTAATCAAGTCTCAGTGAGTTTTCCACCATTGTTCATCTACTGAGAACTTGAGGGTTTTGTGAAACTTGGGACTTTTCTTCCTTGTACCTGAAGCTTGTTCTTGGCAACCCTAAGGGGAAGAACGGGGGCCTCGGAATGTGGCTGGGAAGCACATTCTCTGCCACCCTGGGGAGTGGAGGGACTTGCCTTGTTCCTGGAGTCAACTCTGGGGGGAGCAGGGAGGAGGAGGAAAATGGGCTGGAAAGGGTAGGGGGAACAGGTGAGGATGGCGGTGGAGGGAACAGGTGTGGGCAGGGGAAAGAGGGCTGGGTTACAACACTATTAGTTGTGATTTCTATATTTTTTAAAGATTTTTTATTTTATTTTATTTTATCTTATTTGATTTTTTGAAACAGAGTCTCACTGTGTCGCCCTCAGTGGAGTGCCCTGGCATCACAGCTCCCAGCAACCTCAAACTCTTGAGCTCAAGAGATTCTCTTGCCTCAGCCTCCTGAGTAGCTAGGACTACAAGGAATTTGCCACAATGTCTGGCTATTTCTAGGGACAGGGTCTCGCCCTTGTTCAGGCTGGTCTTGAATACCTGAACTCAGGGAATCTACCTGCCTTGGCCTGTCAGCGTGCTAGGATTACAGGCGTGAGCCACTGTACCTGGCTTATTCTTTTAAGTTCTTTTCATTTGTTTTTATTAAATTTTACTTATCAAGTTACTATGTGGTTTTCTCCTGCTTCAGTCCAAAGTGACACCGCATGAAATACCAATATCTATGATAACTAATTAACAGTTATCATCAATTTAAAGAGAATTTAAAATTAGTCAGTGCACTGAATATGCTCATATAGCATATAGCTCAGAACCTTATAGCTCATACAAGAAAGAAATTTGGTAGAGGTTTTTCAAATTTGACAGTTTTTAGGATTTGACAATCCTAAGAAATTATATGACCTACTAAGAAGAATTATAAAACCAAAAAGAACTTTTCTACCCTATAATAAAAAGCAAATTTTGTTCACCTACACTGGGGGAAAGGTAGAATTGCCTTTTGGTTCTCTTTAGTTAGAAAATATTATGAAATTGTTATATGAAGTTGAGATCAAAAAGTATGCAATCAAAAAAGTGGGAAAAAAAACCTAGAGGTGTGTCAAGCCATTCCTTAATAATATTATTATAATATTTTCTGGATTTTGTAATTCTTGAGGTATTTGTTAGCTTTTAAAAACATATACAAACCTTTATCCATTTTTATGAAACCAAACATAATGTTGCGAAGTGGAATTCACATCAAAAAGGGTTTTGCTGGCTAAGCACAGTGGCTCATGCCTAGAATCCTTGGACTCTGGGAAACTGAGGTGAGCAGATTGCCTGAGCTGAGATCCCCATCTCTATTAAAAATAGAAAAGCTATCTGGGTGTTATGGTGGACACCTGTAGTCACAGCTAGTTGGGAGGCTGAGGCAAGAGGACCTCTTGAGGCCAAGAGTTTGAGGGTACTGTGAGCTGTGATGCCAGGGCACTCTGCCCAGGGTGACAGAGTGAGACCCTGTCTCAAAAAAAAAAAAAAAAAAAAAAGAAAGAAAGAAAGAAAAGAAAAAGAAGAAAGAAAAGTGTTTTGCTATCCTTCTACAGTCTTAAAAACTATTAATGCCAGGAACAGACTGGAGAGTGTAATTGTCCGGGTCAGGCAGATGGCGCTGGAATCCTTGCTCTCCATTTTCTGGTAGTGTGTGTCAGACAAGCTGCCCCCACCTGAGCCCCGGCTTCCTCATCTCTTTTATGGGAAAGGATATCCCTGCCAGAAGGAGGAAGGTGGGGCCTGCCCACATTCTGTGTCAGGACCCAGCGTCCAGGCCTTTGTAGGGACACGGACGAGGGCGCTAAGTTACTCTCCAGCGTCCTCCTGTCCCACGCATTCATTCTACTCAGCACATGTTATGCTTCTTTGGTGACTCAGACTTTGCCCATTTTTTCCTAGTCTCCTCTCATATTCATTAGCTTTTTAAAGTGTGCATTATGATTTCTCATTATAAATAGATACAATTTGTATATGTAATATTTGATTTACAATTGTACATTCTTTTCTTTAAAAAGTCTTGCCAGTTGTATAAGGTTGCCTACAAATCTGTATCTGGCCCAGTGAGTTCTCTTATCCCCTCCTTGGACCAAGGAGATTTTTTTTTTTAGATCAGAGAGCATTCTGGTGTCCTTGAGAGATTTTACTGATACGGCAATTTGTGCCTTGGATGGTATGAAATGGGAGAATAATGTTGACCACTAGTTTTGAATTCATTTCCCAAATTCTAAGAGCCCAATGACTGTAGAAATGTCCTTGTTGCCAAAATTTCTCTTTAAACCTAGTTCTTGATCTTGGGGTTTGAAGAACAAAGCCACAGTCAGGATAGAGTTTCTTGACAGGGAGAAGGTTGATAAGCATGATAAGCAAAAGAGGGAGAACAGAACCTCTGGCAGCAGAAGAGGGAGACTCCAGGTGGGAAGCTGCAGGCCAGGCCTCCGTAAAGGGGGTTTCAATGCTGCTTTTCCTATTCTGTGGGTAGGGGGTCTTGGGGATGTGTGTCGCAACTGGCCAGAGGTCTGCACACAGAAAACAATCCTAAAGTAATCTTAAAACTAGCACAGGGATAAGGGCCTTACAGTTTTTGCCTCAGGCAAGGAATTAGGGTATGTGCTCCCTATTCAAGGAGGAATCCCCAGAAACTTTCAGGCTGCTTTGTTTATGACCTTGTGGGAGCCCATAGAGTATGGCCTTGAAAGAACCCCTTGTTTGTGCTAGAGATGGGTGTCTGATTTCTTAGTTTGCCTAGGCCTAGAGAATTGGGGGGTGGGGTGTGGGGGTCTTTGTCCAACCCTGAGCAGGAGAACTCTGTGTCATACTCACCAAATACGAGGGAGAATAAAAAAGTAGCACCCACTCCCCGCAAGAAAGAATGTGCAATTATGCATCAAATATTGTGATAGGGCAATTCAGCCTCTGCCAGCATTAAGCCCCGGAAGAGTAGGGCTGTGCTGGCTGTATGTGCAACGTAATGTCCTCTTGGGATGACTTACACCCTCCCCGACCCCAGGGTCAAAACAATGTTTAAAAGTCTCATTATCATACAGACTCTCTGATGCCTGGACTACAGGACACCAGAAGATGACTCATCAAAGAGACAAAACATTTCTGCAACGAACAACAAAGCGGAAGATACAGCTATTAGATTATACGTAAGTCACCCCCCAAATGACTGCAGCTATATCCTTTTCTTTCCAGTTTTGTTTGAGGAAAAAAGAGAAAACAATGGAGAGCAACCTTGATTGGAGCAGATTCTTTTCCGTGTAAAAGTGAGACATGGGGGAGAAAAATCATTTCCACATCCAAGTTCTGCCTAAAGCCTGGTTGGAGAAGCTTCTAAAGACAAAGGAACATTTTTAATAAGAAAGATACACGTGGATGTATTCATTGTGGGTAGGAATAGCTGAAATGTGAAAAGGGATAATATTTACTGCCAGCCCTTGAAGAAACATAAGATGGAAAATTACAATGGGCTTACCACAAAGCTGCGCTGACCAGAAGACTTCTGAGCTCTTTCATAGTTAACGGTATATCTGGTAATGTTTCAGGGGATCCCTTACCCTCTACTCCTTATTTCTACTCATGGGGAAGTAAATTTGTCTGTTTTTTATTTTGGGGGCGTGCAGTATTTGTGTGGGGTCATTTTTGAAAGAAGACAGATTGCAATCCTTGCTATCTTGTGTATACCACCCAAAATATATAGTAATCTGAGGGGGAAAGTGGTGGTTTATTTAATTTATGTTCAGTAAATGACTTTAGAATGCTGGGAATTTTCTATTTCTTTGCTAAATCACATTCAGCCTTTACTCAGATCCTTTCCCACAGCATGTTTTTATCCCATACAGTTATCAAACCTAAAGTTTGATGTGGTATAGCCTTTTCCGTATTACTCTTTTCCCCAAAAGCTCACCAGTAATAATCTCCCTTTTGGGAAATCCAAAGATTTTTATGTGCTTTTTCTCCTCCTCAGTCTTTCTGTAGCATTCAACACTGTCCATTGCTCACTTCTCTTTCAAAATTTGTCCTTCAGAGAAAATACATCCAGAGCCATGAACTCCATCGAGACAGTCTCTCTAACTATCAATGCTTTCTGTTTCTCTGGGTTAATTTCAGTCTCCTCTGTTGCATAGGCAATAGGCATTTTCTACATAGAAGGGAACATAGTCACAGGCAGCTTAAACTTATAACCAGAAGCTGTTCAAAAGTCCTCTCTCCAAGTTCCAGCTTTAAAAATATCCAAATCTTGGGCAGCGCCTGTGGCTCTAAAGGGTAGGGTGCTGGCCCCATATGCCAGAGGTGGCAGGTTCAAACCCAGCCCTAGCCAAAAAAAAAAAAAATCCAAATCTTTTTCCATCCCTTGAATCAATTACTGTAGCCCAGGGTTTGGCATACTCCAATTGGCCTATCTAGGGCAGCATACCCACCCCTGAGGCCTTGGCACAGAATTTATTGCTGGAAAAATGGAGGTCTTAACATGTCATGACGACCAGGGGAATTATAAACCAGAGAGACACACTAATGTGTCTCTATTAGAATTACCAAAATAATAAGACCACAACTTTCTAGAATAATATTCCTTTACCTTTATGGAAGAGTGGCTAAGTTTATGAGTTCTGGAGTTAGACTTGTCTAGATTTAAGTCCTAGATCTGCTATTTCTTTGTAGAATGGATTCACACATTAAATCACAGTATATATCTTCTAGCAAACAAAACTACCCCAAATGCCTTCTGTTATATTTATTCTTATTGGTTCAAATAAGACATCAAAGAGTTCATCCTAGGCAGTAACCATAATAAGTGTGGAAAGATCTTTCAGTCAAAACTGAGGTCTTAATTATGGATATTATACAGGAGTGAAGTATACCTGCATGAATATGAAAAAACCTTGGATTCTAGTTTTACATGACACTGGAGAATTCATGCTGGAAAGGATAGGGAAGGGATGCTCTAGATGGGGAAAGTCCTTCAGTTGCTGGTTAAAAATCTTTTATCACCCAAGAACTCGTACCCAGTTAAATACGTGGATAAGCAATTAATATGGAAACATGAAGATTTAGTAGAATGGAAAATCCCTGTTTGATTCAAGTTTAACAGGTCTTTAGCTTATTAAGAAAAATTCCATACTTTTCTAATTGTATTTATATATTTATTTTTATTGTTTGGGATTCATTGAGGGTACAAAGAATTAGGTTACACTGATGGCTTTTGTTAAAGTCCCTCTTATAATTGTGTCCTGCCCCCAAGAGGTGTGCCCCAGCCCCTCTCCCTGTTCCCTCATTCCCCTAATTGAGTACATTGGATCTTGCTTCTCCATTCTTGTGATACTTTACTGAGAAGAATGTGTTTCAACTCCATCCAGCTTAATACAAAAGATGTAAAGTCTCCATCTTTTTTAGTGGCTGAATAGTATTCCATGATATACATATACCACAGCTTGTTAATTCATTTCTCAGTTGGTGGGCATTTAGGCTGTTTCCATATTTTGGTGATTGTAAATTGAGTTGTGATAAACAATCTAGTGCAAATGTCCTTATCATAAAATAATTTTTTTCTTCTGAGTAGATGCCTATTAGTAGGATTGTAGGATCAAATGGGAGGTCTAATTTGAGATCTTTGAGGATTCTCCATACTTCCTTCCAATAAAGGTTGTATTAGTTTGCAATCCCACGAGCAGTGCGAAAGTGTTCCCTTCTCTCCACTTCCATGCCAGCATCTGCAGCTTTGAGACTTTGTGATGTGGGCCATTCTCACTGGGGTTAGGTGATATCTCAGGGTAGTTTTGATTTGCATTTCTCTGATGATTAAAGATGGTGAGCATTTTTTCATATGTTTGTTAGCCATTAATTTGTCTTCTTTAGAGAAGGTTCTATTCATCTCTCTTACCAAGTAATATATGGGATGGTTGGGTCATTTTTTATTGATTAATTTGAATTCTGTATATATCCTAGTTACCAAGTTTTTATGCAATTCACACTACCCAAAGCAATCTATAGATTCAAAGCAATCCCCCTTAAAATACCATCATCATACTTTCGAGATTTGGAAAAAATAATTCTTCATTTTGTACAGAACCAGAAGAAACCCCATATAACCAAGGCAATTCTTAGTAATAAAAACAAGGCCTGGGGTATCACCCTACCAGACTTTCATCTATCTACAAGGCCATAATGATCAAAACAGCATGGTATTGGCACAAAAATAGTGACATTGACCTTTGGAACAGAATGGAGAACCATGAGATGAAACTAACATCTTACAGCCACCTGATCTTTGATAAACCAAACAAGAACATATACTGGGGGAAAGAATCCCTATTCAATAAATGGTGTTGGGAGAACTGGATATCCACCTGTAGAAGACTGAGACTTGACCCACACCTCTCACCACTTACAGAAATTGATTCAAGATGGATAAAAGACTTAAACCTAAGGCATAAAACAATAAAAACCCTCAAAGAAAGTGTGGGGAAAACATTTGAAGATATCGGCTTGGGAAAATATTTTACAAAGAAGACTTCTGTGGCAATTGCAACAACAACAAAAATAAGCAAATGGGATTTAATTAAACTGAAAGCTCTGTACAACTAAGGAAACAACAACCGAAGCAAACAGACAACCTTCAGAATGAGAAAAGATATTTGCATATTATGAATCTAATTACATTTTGATTTTACCTAGCAAAATGCCACTCAGCCATGGTTACTGGGTGATGCACTGAGGACACATGAGAAGCCTGTCGCCATGAAGCGATTCTTATTTCCCTAATTGTCCACTGCCAAAGGCATAATCGCTTGCCTTTTTAAAAAAAAATGTTGTTTTCTATGACTAGAAATCTTTCTCCACCTCTTCACCTTAACATCTTAAATGTTGATTTCTTTGTCCAACCTCTTTGACTTTTCTAAGATGAGTTGGTCACCTTCTCAAGTCCTATCTTCAGACCTTACATGCGAATGAATAATTCTTATGAATGCCCACTCCTGGCATTAGAATGGCTCATTGCTGATGGCTGTTATGCTGGTAGATTGTGAATTTTCATTGTTGTTGTTCATGGATGAATGAATATTTTGGCAGAACTAAGAGAAAATGTTTTTACATGGTAGTTTGATGTTTTCAGAAATGTTTGCAGTTAAAGTAAAAAAGAGAAGAAAGAGTTTAAATTAGTTTTCTCCCTCTCTCTCTTTTTCTTGTGCTCACTACTGGGAAAGACTGAGACATAAGCTTTTTCCCTAAAAGCGTTAACAGCAGTATTACTACTGGGAAGATGAAGTATATAAGTAAATGACTACAAAGTGAGGCAGAAAGAATATACTAAGTGTGTCCAGAGAAACACAGCTGAAGTGTTATGGAAGAGCAGAAGAGGCAGATATGACTTCCTGCTCTGGGTTGGGAGTGTATGGGATCAAAGAGAAGATCTTAGACTGGCATGGTGGCTCATGCCTGTAATCCTAGCACTCTGGGAGGCAGAAGCAGGTGGATCCCTTGAGCTCAGGAGTTCTAGACCAGCCTGAGCAAGAGAGAGACCCCATGTCTAAAAAAATAGCTGGGTGTTGTGGCAGGTGCCTTTAATCCCAGCTACTAGGGAGACGGAGGCAAGAGGATTTCTTGAGCCCAAAAGTCTGAGATTGCTGTGAGCTGTGATGCCATGACACCATACCCTTGGGTAACTGAGTGAGACTCTGTCTCATAAAAAAGAATAAATAAATAAAAGAGAGAGAGAAGATCTTGGTTTTTCATCAAGTATTTTCCTTTTTAAGTCTCTTGTATTAACTGGTTTAATAGGTAAAATACAAAGTTAAAATGTGTGTTGTAACAGGGAAATGTTTGACCTTGGAGAACATAAAGGGATAATCCTGGAAATTGAAGTAAAATCTGGTGAGTGTTCTATAAGGATACCATCATTACCACCTTGTTAGCACCTAATTTATTAATATGTAAAATGCTATAAGTGAAAATGGCATTTTTATGGCATTGTTATGTATCTGCTTACATCAGTCTATAAAATTATAGGCATCAATAAATCAGACAAGCATAACAAGACTGTAAATGTTTTGTGAGTTAATGTTTAAATGATGCTTTATCATGTGTGTTGGCTTTACCACGTCCTCCAAGATGAAATGTTCTGTTGAAGTAGTGAAAAACGAAGTAATGGGAAAAAATTTCAGACAGCAGTATCAGAGGGGAGCTATTTACTTTAGAACCTGCAAAAGAATGCACAGCACATAGAACCTCTCCATACGCATACTGGATATAAGAAGAAAAGAGTCGTGCAATTCTCTTTGACCTAAATGTAAATTTTACATTAGAAATAAAGCGGTTATACTGGAAATAAAATCCCGATTTCCTTTTGAGAAGAAAATGGAGAGAAATCTTGTCATTAATGAGATCAACTATGGTAGAGATAGGATGGCTCCTTATTTTCTGGACACTTCCCAGCCTCCCTTGCAGTCAGATATGGTGGGTGATATCTGCAAATAGATAGAATGTGATTTGCAGTGATGTATGCCACCTTCAGACTGGTTCATAAACCTTCTCATCTTCTTCCCCTTTCTATGGCTTGATGTAGAGGCCAAGCTAAAAATGGAAGATCTACAAAATGAGCTGGGTCCATCTCGCAGAAGAGTCATCTTCTATTAGGAATCTCATTTTGGAACTTTATATACGTGAAAAACAGATTTCTACTGTGTTTGAGTCATTATACATGTTGGGGTTTGTTATAGCAGCTAGTGTTATCTAAGGTAATATAACAAGGATCTGTAAATCAT
The DNA here is from genome assembly GCA_963574575.1 of Galagoides demidoff. Taxonomy (NCBI): domain Eukaryota; kingdom Metazoa; phylum Chordata; class Mammalia; order Primates; family Galagidae; genus Galagoides; species Galagoides demidoff. The sequence goes on along the minus strand of CAUYQV010103513.1, from coordinate 64,951 downwards.
TTCTTAATGATAACAGTATGCTTCAACATAGGTTAACCTCTACATTTCAAAACTATTAAGAAATAAGTATAATTGTGATGGATGTGTTACTTAGTTCAAGGTAAACATTTCACACTGTATATCAAAGCAGTACCCTGAACCCCATAAATGCATCATTGTACAAAGTTATGACTTAATAAAAAAATAATTAAAAAAAAAACATAGGTTAACCTCAAGGCTTCCCCATAAAAATTACTGCTATATCCCACCTTTATCCAGATCTCCCATGCAGCCCATTCCCAGTAATGGCATCAGTCTTGGCCAAGAGTGAAAATTGGACAGAACGATATTTAATCCCATGAAGTCTTGAATTTAAAAGATGGGGTTGAATCCTGTGTCTGTAATTACTGACTGCATGGCCTTGGATACATTATTTAGTATCTTTATCCTTCAGTTTCCTCATCCATTAAATGAGGCTAATGACCCTAATTTACAGTTTGTTGTAAAGATTAAAAGAAGTGACATGAAAATCTCTCAGAACAACATCCCCACAAAGTAGTTAATTATTTGGTTAACTCTTACTAAGATCTTATAAAAAGGAAATGTCCTTGCATTTATGTGTTTTTCCTTCTCTGGGTTCTCCCTTTCTCTTTGTATTTCTCTTTTTGCATTGTGTTCCTTTTGGATTCCACGGTAGAGTTTCTATGAATTGTCTCTCTAGAACTTTATGTAGCTAGTGCTAGAAATGGGGCTTGGGAACACAACTCTCCTGGTGGTCCATGGGAAAGTAGACATCTCCTAAGCTGTCTAGAACATTCTCCAATTCAGGCAAAAGAAATAATCTTGATTCAGCCTAAGTGCTGAGTACCACTGGAGCTCAAATACACAGCTCTAGAAAGGCATAATGAGTGATTTTGCAACCTAATGATGGCTACTGTGTCTTTGATAAGTATCTGATTCAAAATTCCAAATGTTGACATCTTGCTGCTTTTGCTACCTAGAAAACATGGCTGTTATTCAAATATATCCAGTTTCAATCTTGGCATTCTCAACTCCAGAAACTTAAAGTGTTGTTTTAGGGTGGTGCCTGTGGCGCAGTGGGTAGGCCGCTGGTCCCATAGATGGAGGGTGGCAGGTTTGAACCCACTCCTGGCCAAACTGCAACAAAAAATAGCTGGGTGTTGTGGCAGGCACCTTTAGTCCCAGCTACTCAGGAGGCTGAGGCATGAGAATCACTTAAGCCCAGGAGTTGGAGGTTGCTGTGAGCTGTGACGCCATGGCCCTCTACCAAGGACGACAAAGCAAAACTCTGTCTCAAATAAAAAAAGAAAGTGTTGTTTTAACTTATAAAAACAGCTGGTGCCAATTGTATACTTACTATATGCCAGGGACTTCTCTAAGAACTTTAATATCTTTTTTATTGCTTGAGACAAACAGAAAGGTTGACTTTAAATCACAAGGTCTATAAATTTGGAAAGGAGAGGAATATTTCTTATAAAAGGATTGCAGCCTGCAGGCTGGCCATCCCACTGGCTGGAAAGCATAGCCTCCAGAGGGAACTAAAAGCACACACTTTTTTTTTTTTTTTTTGGAGAGAGAGTCTCCACTATGTTGCCCTCAGTAGAGTGCTGTGACATCACAGCTCACAGCAACCTCAAACTCTTGAGCTTAAGTGATTCTCTTATCTCAGCCTCCCAAGTACCTGGGACTACAGGTGCCTGCACAACACCTGGCTATTTTTTGTTGAAGTTGTCATTGTTGTTTAGCTGGCCCCGGGCTGGGTTCGAACCCACCAGCCTTGGTGTATGTGGCCAGTGCCCTAGCCACTGAGCTACAGGCGCCGTCAGTAAAAGCAGGCACTTTGAAAGAGGAAGGGTGAGACAGGAATTTATGCTGAACAAGTTGGCCAAATACACATTTTCAACAGGTTTCAGGAGGATCTATGAATATTCATGAAGGGGTGTGTGCACATGCATAGTAAGCAAACATGTATGTTACACATGTCTCATGTTTACTTTGGGTGAGGACTTAACACTTTTCTTTTTTCTATTTTTTGTAGAGATGTGGTCTTGCTCTTGCTCAGGCTGGTCTCAAACTCCTGAGCTCAAGTGATTCTCCCACCTCACCTCCCAGAGTGCTAGGACTACAGGTGTGAGCCACCTCGCCCCACCTAAAACTTAATACTTAAATACATTAAAATTAGTCTCTATATATCAAAAGGTGAAATAGAGGACACAGAATTCTGTGTACAGACTCTGTAAACCAACCAGAACTAGTCCGTGGTCACTGATTTTTTATCAAGAAGGAATGCTGATCAGTTGTGTCAATATGACAAAAAGGGAGGGGCATCAGGTGGTTGGCTGAAATCAGCAGAGGAGCGAGTCTTTCTTAAAGGCTGGTTTCTGTTTAACCTTTAGGAAAGCAAGTCTAGTGGCATTAGTGGGGAAAGGGGTCTAATAAGTTGTGTTATGTCTGGGAACTCAGTTTGTAAGGTTACTCTGATTCTCCTTGGCCAAGAGGGGGTCCATTCAGTTGGTTGGGGAGCTTTGCATTTTATTTTTATTTCTCAGAAATCTGTAATTCTTCCCCTAATCCATAGTCCTTTCCACTGTTTTCTGTAAACTACTATTGATCCAGGTGTTTAAGCCAAAATCCTAGAGCTATCCTAGAGTCATTATTTTTATAATACCCATGTCCAATCCATCAGCAGATCCTATAGGTTTTATCTACAACATATATAATTCTACCACTTCTCATTGATTTCATGGTCACCATTTTAGTCTAAGGCTCCATATCTCTTGCCTAAGCTTTGGCCTTAGCCCCCTAACTGTCTCTGTTTCTTCTATTGGCATATTCTTTACATAGCCGTGACAGCCATCATGCTAAAATGTGAAACAAATCATATCCCATGACCCCTCCCCTCCTCACTCTCCCAATGGCTTCCTGTGAGGGATACAGCGGATCAGCATCTAGCATCCATTCTAGGTGCTTTCTCATCCTGCAAGAGCTGGAAGACTAAAAATTGCACTTGTTAGATTCTCTTGCAGCTATGGCTTGAGATGGGTCTTAGGTCTTACCAAATGGATAGACATATGAGAGACTAGGAGGCAGAATTGGGGTAGAGACCAGGTTCTGGCTGCTTTGACTATCACTGCAGGTGAGCATGTTCACCGAGACATTGGGTTGGGTCAATCAAGGGACAGTTGTGGTGGCAGTAGGAGGGCTTCCCATTCCCTGGGTTATGTTCTTTACATATGTGGTGGCAGTAAGAGGGCTTCCCATTCCCTGGGTTATAGCCACGGCATATGTTCTTTAGGTCACTGGTTCAGCGGCCACCTCTTGCTTGCCTGTCTTCCTGATGAGGCAGAGGTAGCAGCTTCTCTAGCAGCCTGCTTGGATGCTGGTGTTCTCAATCTTATTCCTGGAGGCCTGGCACTTGCTCTGCAGCCCTTTCAATGATTTCATAAGTATTCAAAGTCTCCGCATTAGGTCTCATTCAGATTAAATCATGAAAGTATTTCCTAGCTCCTGTGACTGAATCTTAACAGATATACTTCTAATCATATTCAGAATTAATCTAAAGTTCCTACCAAGCCAATATCATCAGCCCTTAGCCCTTTCTTACTCCTCTCTGACCTTGTGTAAACCACTCTGCACTTGGCGTTTCTGTCCTTCCTTGAACACACCAAGCGGGCCCCTCCTTAGGCCTTCTGTACTTGCTGTTCTTATTCCCCAGACCTACAGCACGACTCATTCTCCTTTTTCATGTCTCTGCACAAACATCACTTCTTCAGAGAGGTCTTTTCTAACCACCTATCTAAATATCACTCTCGGTCACCTTGTCCTTTTACTTTTCTTTGTTTTTCTTCATTATACTTAGCATCTGTCATAGTATATATTTGGTTAAAGTCTATCTGCCTCATCAAAAAATAACTTTCTGTTAGTTGCTCTATTCTCAGTGGGTCAAGCAGTTTTTAGCAGATAGTAGGTACTTTATAAGTTTTTAGTGAATTCCCATTTTACAGATAGGGAGACCTAAGGCAAAGAATGATTAAGTGACTTACTCCCGCCAGACAATGAGCAGCAGAGCTGGGGTTTGAACCCAGGCAGTCCCCCGTGAGAGCATTTGCTCTATGCAGGGCATTATGCTACCTCCCTAGTGCAGCCAACCTCCGTTCAAGTGTTCATGTGCTTTCTTCTAAGAAAGACTGGTAATAATTAATTGTTGGAGAAAGAAAAAGGAGAAATTTGCTTAAGCTTTTGCCTGTCCAAGAGAGGGATGTCCTGACCCATAAACACAACTGCCTGCCTCTGAGACCGGCACATCCCTGTGGTGGAGACAGGTGGCAGAACAAAAAAAGAGATGGCTCAGTGCCCCACCCGTGAGACCATCCACCTGACTCCACCCACTTGGCCTGATCTAAAGCCATCCTTTCCTCTGCTTCCCAACCTGCAAATACAGCGCCATGCCCTCAGCATCACCCTGACGTTCTCTGTGGTGTTGTGGTTGTTTCACTCCCACAGGGTTGATTTCTATTCTTCACCCATTACCCTTATTTATTTCCTCCTTTACTTCTTTCTCAAAAAGAGAAAAACTCTTTTCTGTTCTCTCCTTACAGTTTAACAAACAAATCAGTCCAGTGCTAATTTTACACATTTAAACATATTGATTTAAGTCCAAAAATAACAAAAAGTGTTCATTTCTCAACATTTTCATTCTGGGTCACCAGGGAAGGAGGTGAATGGCTTTGTATGATTGGCCCCTTCTGTCACCAGCCTGGGGTGTCCCTCATTCTCTCTCATACAGTGCCTTACGGTAGCTCCCCGAAAGTTCCTACAACATAGTGGAGTGAGCAGAGCTTTGGAGTCACACAAATCTAGGCCCAAATACGGGCCTTCCTCTTACTGGTGTGTCCTTCGCCGAGTTTCTTATCTTTCTCAGCCTATTTTCTTGTCTATAAATAGGAACTAAAAAGAAAAATCTTCCTGCAGAATTTTGTGAGGATTAGAAATAATATAAAAAGTCAGATATAAATAATAAAACACAATACAATTACAAAAGGGAAGCAATAGTTTTTTTCTTTTCCCCCTATGTCAAAGCATAATAACATTAAATGACAATTTTGTGATAACATGTGTAATTAATTTGCACAATTCCTTTTCTGGACATATATGCTTTCTACTAGAGATTGTATTACTTTTAAAAATCTTTGTCCAAGATTTGCATGATATTTTCATTTAGATTTTCATTAAGATTGAAATTAACACTTTATTTTGTATCTGAATTTTCTAAAAGCTAAGACTTTTTATAAAAACAAAATAGTTGTTTTGGTATGCATTTAAATTTAATCATGTAACACTGTGTTATGATAATGTCTTTACATTAGACTGACCTCCTTCATATTGTCTTCCCCAATAATGAAGGCAGATTAGACAAAATATATTGTGTAGGGAACAGTCCTATGCTGATTACCATGACACCACTTTCTTCCACACACACACAAAAAAAATTTCATTATTAATACTCTTTACTTATTAGGTTGCAGGGAAATGGGTACTCTTAAACATTCTGATGAAAGTATAAATTGAAGCAATTTTCCTGAGAGCTACTTGGCTTAAAGAGTTCTTTCAAAGTTTATACCCATGATTCCAATTCCACTTACAAGAATTTATTCTAAAAATGTAATCAAGGTGTACTAGGCTGGGTGCAGTAGCTCACATATGTAATCTTCGTACTTTGGGAGGCCGAGGCAGGTGGATTACTTGAGCTCAGGAATTCAAGACCAGCCTGAACAAAAGTGAGATCCCATCTCTACTAAAAAGTAGAAAAACTGAGGCAAAAGGATCACTTGACCCCAAGAATTAGAGGTTGCTAGGAGCTATGATGCCATGACACTCTACCAGGGTGACAGCTTGAGACTCTGTCTCAAAAAAAAAGGGGGGGGTCCCTTAAGTATTTTTGAACAAAGATGTTCATCAATGCACTGCTTCAATATAGGGAAAAATTGTAGACATCCTGAATGCTCAACAACAGAAGGACAATTAAGATAAATGTTAAAACTCATTTTGGGAGAAATAGTTTAATGGCACAGGAATATTTGGGGATATAATTATAAGTTTAAAAATCAGAAAAATATATAATAATAATATAAAATAATATATGATATAATAATATAAACATATAATAAATAGAAATAAGTATAAAGTAACATAAAATAATTTTGTATATATGCTGTAATACCAATTGTGTAAAGAAAACACTATACAGGCCAGGTATGGGGCTCACAGCTGTAATCCTAGCACTCTGGGAGGCCGGGAGGTGGGTGGATCACTTGAGCTCAGGAATTCCAGACCAGCCTGAGCAAGTATGAGACCCCATCTCTACTAAAAATAGAAAAATTAGCCAGGTTGTTATGGTGGGTGCCTGTATTCCTAGCTACTCAGGGGGGCTGAGGTGGGAGGATATCTTGAGCCCAAGAGTTTGAGGTTGCTGTGAGCTATGATGAAGCCACCGCACTCTACCAGGCACAGAGTGAGACTCAGTCTCTAAGAAAAGAAAAAAGAACACACTATACACATAACTCATACCAAAGGGAATAACAAGAAATACTGAAAAACATTAACTGCATAGGAATTTTATTTTCTTCTCTATAATTTTATTTTGTAGATTTATGTAATCAAAATATGTTACTTTGATAATCAGAAAAAGTGTCATAGAATACAATAAAAATAAATTTAAAGGACTTCATTTCACCCTGAACTATAATCATCAGACGGCAGGCTGGGGTACCTGCAGGCTTTGTGTCAGTCTGGTTCACTGCTTAGGCACTTTTAGTTCATCTCTCTGTGACTGGGAGGAGGCAGCCGGCTCCCCATGTTACGGAGTGCTAGGCAGGGCAAGAAAGGCTAGGGGGCCATGGAGCCAGTGCCAGCCTCCTCCCAGCTCAGTGTCCAACCTGCAAACCCACTAACCATCTGTCTTTGCATCTCCCGTCCCTCCTTCCTTACACTTTCAACTTCCCTGGTATCCACTAGGGGCACGCAACTGTACTAGGCACTGGACAAACCAGTCATATTTTTTGCCTTCCTGGAGCTCTACTGGGAGAAACAGAGAAGAAACAGTAAACAACCACAACCTGCCAACTGCCACAAAGAGCTGCAAGGGCAGAGGACACCTTAGCCCAGACTGACTCCCAGGGAAGGTTTCTTGGAGGAGTTGATGTGTATTTCAAATTAACTCCAAGTGCACACATATCTCTTGCCCCTACGGTCTCATAGTGTAGTTTAAAAACAGTCTAGGGTGGTACCTGTGGCTCAAAGTAGTAGGGCGCCAGCCCCATATGCTGGAGGTGGCAGGTTCAGCCCTGGCCAAAACCCGCAAAAACAAAAAAAAGAAAAAAAAAGTCAAACTCTTTCACTTGGTATTCAATTCCCTCAGCCATTCTGCTCAGGGAATTTTGAAATTTCCCCACTTTCTTCACCTACCTCACAATCTTCTCCCCTTTCCAGAAAAACCTGCACTCTTCTTTTGTCTGTGCCAATCAGAATGACATGATTGCCACTTTTTTGTTTTTGCCTTTGCTACTGGGAAACTCAGTGTTAAATTTAGAACTCAGTTACTGTTTTATCTCAGATTCTCTGACTCCTAAATGATTTGTAATTTTTAATAACAACACAATTTTCTGTTTAAGACTGATGCCTTCTATTTCAGCTACCCCAACTCCACAGAGCACTGCAGGTTTCCCCAAACCCTTTCCATTTCTATATCTTTACCTTTCTTCTTTCCTACCTTCCAGTCTCAGAGGAATTCACTCCAGTTTACAAGTACTAGAGGAGACCGCCATGGCTTTTGGGGCTTGGCTTCCTATCCTCTCCATAATCTTGCTATTTTAAGAATTATTGTCTATAGACATGAAATAACTGTCTAGTAGGAGATGATCCTTCTCCTCACCACTCTCACCATGTCCGTGGAAAAAGCCAGTTTTGTAGTCATTTGCTAAATTCATTTTAACATTCTTTCACTACATACAAATTCATGATTTTGAATGGGTTGTGACATCTTTACCATTTCCTCAATAAATAATATGTAATAATAATCTTTGACCTGTCTTCAGTTTACTTCTATAAAAGTTATGAGTTTACCATTTAAAAAAACTTACTAAGTGTAGAATATAAATGCCTTAACACAATAACTAAGAAAATGCCATGAAGGCTATGTTAACCAGTTTGATGAAAATATTTCAAATTGTATATAAAACCATCACATTGTACCCCATGACTGCATTAATGTACACAACTATGATTTAACAAAAAAATTATTCTGGCATCTAGATACGTTTTTGAAAGATGATGTCTACACATTTTCTAGTTCCAGTTTCTCACTTTCTAGTTACCCATTGAAATGTACCTTCTGAACGATGCCCTCTCTCCCCTCTAAAACTATCCCTTACACTCAATACTGTGCTGAAACCTTCTGAAAGAGGCCAAACATAGCAAACACTTCGCAGCTTTACTTTCTTTCTCTCATTGGCTGCATTTTCTGCTATTAAATTTAAGTCATATTTACTGGCAGGAAATACCAAGACTATATCTCATGGTTTTGTTTGAGCAACCAAAATTATTCCAGTCACAGATGTTTCGGACCCGTTCCTCTTTCAGTATTTTATGTGAATTCTTTCTTTTTTCTGTTTAGTAAGTCCTGGTAAACTGGAATTAAACAGTGCAGATGTCTGTGTAACCACAATTGTCTCTCTCTTTCTGCACTTATAAAAGTGCCTCATTCTGGTGGGGAGAACGTCCCAGTTCTGCAGCTGAACAACCCTAAAGCTTTCTATCTTCTAAAAATAATGTGGTCTTTTCCCCATAATATCTTGCAGTATTCTTCTTTAAAAAAAAAAAAAAAGCTTTAGTTTTAATAACTTCCTGCAGATGAATTTCCCCAGAGCTCAGTTCCCTATCTATACTCACTGTTAGGTGCTTTCATCTAATCTCAAGACTTTAAATATGAAGACTATTAAATGTGTACCTTAGCTCAGACCACTCTGTCAACTGAAGAAAATGATGAGGTTCATCGTTTGGAAAGAGCCTTATTTCTCATGAAGAGTGGCAGCCTGTGCATGGCCATTCTGGACAGCTAGGAACCCCAACTTCCATGAAAGGCTAATTAGAACAGGCATTTATTCTGACGGGAGTGGCCAAACATCCATATTCAACAAGCTATAGGAGGAGGCAGGAATATGTGTAAAGGAGAAGGGTGCACATGCGCAATTGAGCTTCATGCCCCTTCGTAGTTCCCATGTACAAAAAAAATGGGGGCTTTAGCATGATCCAAGGGTGGCGTTTTCAGCCCTCTGACATCACAAGGCAAGCAGAGGACACGAAACCCTTTCTGTGCATCCTCCATCTGCTGACTAGAACCACTGCGTGGCTGGGGGCCCCTTTTCCGGAGGGAATGCTGTTCAGTTGTGCCGAAACTGTAGCGGGAGAAGCCGCGTTAGGCAGTTGATTGAAATCAGCTGTGGAGCCAGTCTTTTCCTTTTCCTTTCTCCCCTTAGAGGAGAAAGCCCAGTGGTAGTTAATGAGGAAGGGGTGTGATGAGGCATGCCTGAGTTCCCCAATCTTGTCATTGCTGGGAATTCAGTTTTAAGGTTTTCCCTGGGATCCCCTGGCCAACAGGGGCTCCATTCAGTTGGCAGGGGGCTTAGGATTTTATTTTTACTCCTGAGCTCTTTGAACTCCAGATTTGTATGCCTAACTACTGCTCAATATCTCCTTGGAAATCTAAAAAGCACATCAAAATAGCATGTCCCAAACTGAGCTCCTGATCGTCTTCCACTCACTACCTCCTACAGATTTCTCCATCTTGGCAAAAGGCATCTCTCTGATTGAAACTAGAGTCATCCTTCGTCTCCACCCCAGCCCCTCTCTCTCACTCCTCACATTCAATCTGCCAGCAAATCCTGCCAGCTCTACTTTGTGACGGACCAATACTTCTCTGTGGCTTCTCACCTCTGCCATGGCCACCGCTCCGTTTCCAGCTGCCATTGTCTCTTGCCTCTTATGGCCTTTTAGGTGGTTTTCTTACTTTTGTCCTTGCCCCCATGTCTGTTCTCCACACATTTGCCAGAACAAGTTTTATGAAATACAAGTCTCTCTCACAGCTAAAGTCAGAGTCTTGAGGTTGGCTACAGGATCTGCCCTGGCTCCCCCTGGCTCCCCCGGCCCCCTTGAGTCTGGGCTTCCTCTGCCACTTCTGCTTCCTTCCTGCTCCAGATCAGAGCTCAGTTTTGGACGTGCTGAGTTTGATGGGCCTTTTTGATTTCCAAGTGCCTCATTGCTCTCACCTGGAGGTCTTTGTACTGCTCTCTCTGCCTGGAAGGCTCTTGGCGCAGGGATCTGCGGGTCTTGCTCTTTACCCTCTTTCAGGCTTTTGTTCAAACATCACTCTCTCAGAGAGGCTTCCCCTATCTACCTTGAGTAAAATTACAGCTCTCCTCCCAGTACTACCCTCTGGTCCTCACTCTCTGATCCTCTGCTTCTCATTTTTCCATAGTACTTGTTCCTACCTGGCATACTACGTATTTTACATTATTGACTGCCTCTCCCTGCCGAGGGCTGTCTAAGCTACAATGTTGACCGTATTCCTCCTCATTGAAAGCCAGCATAAGGGATTTATAATCCTTGGTTATAAAGTCAGACGGCCTGGGTCTGGGACCTGGTTTTATCATTCAATCTTTTTGTGCCTCAGTTTTCTTATCCATAAAATGAGGATAATAACGGTATCTTTCTCATAGCCCTGTACTAAAGACTAAAAATACAGTGCTTAGACCAGTGCCTGGCACATAGAAAGCTCAGTAACTTTAGCTGTTCTCTGTGCAGTGGGTACTGTGGTCTCCATTGAAGACCCCTTTATCAAACACACGCACTTATCCCCAACTGCTGAGATAGCAGCTGTCCACTTCCAACTGTACCCCACTCTGAGAACTGCTCTTAGCTTCAGAGAAATGGTTTGCCTGTCCCCCAGCCCCCTCTCACGTTCAATGGTGAATGACTGACTGGAAGATACAAAGGTCCCACCCCATTGCCTTAATTTGGGACACTGTCCACAGGTCCTTTTAGAATCTCTGGGGACAACTGCCTTGCAGGTCCTCCCTTTGGCCAAGACTGCCTCTCTTCCAGATGTGCCTCCCAAGGACACTCTCTGACCAAACTTGCTGCATGAAATTTTCTGTCTCAAAGTCTGTTTCTAAGGAATCCAATCTAAGGCATTCCATGAATTTCTCAACAATCCTAGTGGTATAAACATCTAAATCTCAGGATAGCGCATGAGGTCAGTCCCTCACCTCTCACAGTTGCCCATTCTGCAGCATTCCCTCCAAGGCCCTCTCCAGTGTTCACTGCCTTTATCAAGCTTGTCTTACACTCTTTGTAACATACTTTTAATTTCTTCCTGTCTCATGTACCACCACACCCAGCTAATTTTTTTTTTCTTTAGAGAGACAGTATTTCATTATGTTGCCCAGCCTGGTGTAGAACACCTTGGCCTCCCAGAGTGCTGGGATTACAAACATGAGCCACTGTTCCTGGGTTTATTTTGATTTTTTAATCAAAATTAACTCTTGCACTGGTCTTATCCACAAGGATGTTTTGGCTTTCAGTATTCACAAAACACTGTTCTCAAAGCAAAGTAAAGTAGTATTTCTAATGAGTGGACCTTAGAAATAAGTATGTCTTTCCTTCTAGTTGGTGGGGCCGGGATGTGTCAGATGATAAGGTGCAAACTCCTGCTTTTGATAATAAGAGTAAAGTGACAACGTTCTACTCATTGATCTGGGAAGAAATAGGATTCGTGCCTACACCACCAGCATAAAGGTTCTTGCAAACATCACAGAAGGTAATTTCAGGACACGCACACAACCGAATGTTAGTGGCGAGTTTACGGAGTGACAGCAGGCAGGCTTAGGAAAAGCTTGTGTAGAAGCAAAAGGACACTCCCAAGAAAGGCAGGGGACAGATTTGAAAAGAGCAAGTGCCTGGAACACTGAGCAGTTGCTGCTTTTATTTGCTGAGGTCAAAGAAGGCTGGGCAGTCAGGGTTCATTCTCCTCTTATTCATCCTTCACTTGTTTTCAACACAGGGAAACTTACGCTAACTTATTACAATTGTGGTATGATGAGTCACTTTGTACCTGTGCAACTCTGGGAAGTTAATACCTCTTTTCGTTTCCTCCTGCAATTTGCCGGAGCCAGGTGACTAACTTTTCCCGTCCCTCCTCCCTCGCTCATTCCCAGCTGACTACTTCCTCTAACATAGTTAGCGTGTTATGTTCTTCCTTTTCTGATGCTATCTTAAAAAGTTAGTCAATCTCTGTGCCTTGTAGAGGAGCCTCGGTGAGGATCAAAAAGAGGAGCCAAACTTTACATCTTTCACTAGTCGGTTCATCCTAACCGAGGACGGAGAAGTGACACTTTACTGTCTTGCTTCTCAGGGGTGGAACAGAGGGCAGATATTTGGTCGTGCTTCTTTCTCTTTTCCTCCCCCTTTTATTTCTTTATTCTTTTCGTGTGTGTGCTTTTGGTATTAATTTGGTAATTAGTGTGGGTAATCATGATTAGCTTAAAAAGCTAATCCTCAGTCCTGTGGTTCTGTAGAGGCACTGTAGAACATTCAAACAAAAATGTGGCCTCCTTGGCCTTTTGCTGCAAGTGGCAGAATACATCTAACAGAAAGTCTCGTGCTTTACAGTCTAGGCACTGAGAGGCTGAATTCGCTTTCTTGGTCTCCAGTTCATTGGTTGCTTGGCTCAAAATGGTGATCCAAGGTGCCCACTTGTAGTCCAGTTGAGCATTGAGTTATGGGGTGTTTATGGGGCAGCTCTCACTGTCATAATATAGATATAGATGAAGTCAGTATAGAGATAATTTTTTATGTTATAACATTATTTATTAAGGAATAATAACATGGGAAGATATTGAGGATTTATTGTAAACTGAAAAAGCAACTTTTAAAACAATAAGTAAAAATATGACCTTGCTTTAGAAAATAAAAGAGTATCTATGTAAGGAAAAGGATTGGGTGGTTATACACTAAAATGGTAACAGTGATCTCAGAGTGGAAGGATATGGGTGGTTTTTATTGTTTCCTTTTGCACTAATTTCAATTTTCTAAATACTTTGTCATTGTCACATATTGCTTTTGTGTTTGGAAAAAGTTATAAAAATTTATATCAGGACTTTCGTGTGTATATTTCTGCAAGATACATATTGTGATTTCATGGAGCTTCTGTTTTACAACCCAAAGGCCTACCAATGCCCTTCTCTCTTTTCCTTTCACCAGTGACTTATTTCATCCTCAAAAAATTTTAGACATCAGGTATTTCTTATAAAATGAGATGATATACTTCATCGATACCTTTAAAAGGAGTGAGTGATGGTTCATGGAGCCAGAAGATAACTGTATACAAAAATATCTGACATGAAGGTTATTCCTTCCACGAAATTTCAGTCCTAGAAAAAATAAAGAGATGAGGAGCAGAGAATAAAATAGGTATCCCTGCATGGTTACAATTGTTCTTGCAGAAGTGTTTGAGCTTTTCTGTCATGTTATCAGATATGAGTTAAACTGGGAAGATGTATCCATGTCAGATTTATGTATTTCTGTTTCCTCCGTATTGTATAGTTCCTCCTCCATAAAGAGTCCCCACTTTTGAGGTCAAGACACAATTGTAAAAGGACTTTTCCTAACAAATGCAATCAGTGTAACCTGGTTTCTTGTACCCTCAATGAACCCCCAACAATTAAAAAAAGTTCTCCGTATTTTGCATATTCAAAGAGACTCTAACTTCTTGCACTTCACATGGCAAAATCTTGCCCTTTGAGAAGGAATATGTGACCTGGTGTTGGTGGGGAAGTTTTATTTGTTTCTTTTTGTCTTATTTTTCTTTTTCTCTATATTTAGATTAGGAGAAAGCTGCCTCTTCATCAGGAATTGCATGGCTTGGCAGTTAATGTTTCTATGTTTTTCTGCTGATTAATGAACGTAAATTAAAATTGGGTAATATCTCTATGAAAGCTCAGTGCCTAAGTTGGCCTGGCAAAAGTAGTACCAAAAGATTACAATCACAAACAAAAACAAAAATAGTCAGATTGCTCTCTCTCCTGCTAGGAAACTTAAATAAAATAAAATAAAGACAATACTCATCTTTATTATAGCGTGAGCATGTGTATTCTTCCAGAAAGAGTTATGGTCTTTATGATCTGGTAGCTACTAACAGTGACACAGTTGGCTTCAGTTTGCCCATTTGTAAAGTAAACTGATTAGAATACATGTTTGTGGTGGTTCCTCCCAACTTCAGAAATCTCTTTCCAGTAATTGTGAGTTTCAGAGCTGGTAGGTAGATAGTTATTTGCAGTATGAATGCTATGAGGGCAGGAGAGAAAAAGTAGTAAAGAATATTTAACTCCCCAAAATACAACCAGACAAACTTAAAACTTAAAACAAAACTCAGTTTACTGGAGGTCAGTGCAGTGAGGGAGAACGGGACCTTGACAGAACCAACAGGGAGGTATAGGAGAATTGATGAGATTTGTCAGACTCTAGGCCAGTGTTCTTCCAACCTTTTTTACCTTATGGTATACTTGAACCTATAGTTAAACTTCCATGGCACACATAAATTATATTGATTTTTTTAAAAAAGGAGTTTAAAAAAAGAATATACATACTGTGCTTTGAACTTCTTTTGAAAATAATTTAAGTAATGATCTTTAAAAATTTTCAAGGCACACTTAAGATCCTCTCAAGGCACACTGATTGAAATCACTGCTGTAGATGCCTAGCTTCCCACCAGAGCATGCTAGGGGCCACAGATTACATTTCTCCTCTCTTTGATCTGGCAGAGTAGTTACCATGAACAAAGCTCACCCTCCCAAGTTGAAAAAATTTATGGACAAGAAATGATCATTGAAATTAAATGGTGGCAGACATGTCCAAAGAATATTACAAAGATTTGATCCCTTTATGAATCTTGTGGTAGACAAATGTCTGGAGATGGCAACTAGTCAGCAACAGATGATATTGGAATGGTGGTAACAGGAGCAAACAGTACCACCATGTTAGAAGCCTGGGAAGGAGTATAAATAATGGTGGTTTAACAGAGAAATCCATGTCCCCTCTCCAAAGAGCCTGTTTCACTATGACATTATAATCAAGTTGTATACATTTTCATATTCAACTTTCTGTAAATAAACTTTTCTAATAGTAAAAAAAAAAAAAAAGAATTGTGTGCGATTTGGGGAATCTGAGCTCAAGAGGTTTATGGCAAGTATTTCAAAGTAGGCAAAAGAAGAAGCTTGGAAAAATTTGTGAAATAGACATAGTGAGTTCAGAATCGTAAAGTCAGACTTGATAAATAGACCCTGGTTTGATAAGGGCGTTTTATCCAGGTAAGCAGACTTCTCTCAGATAATCTGATTTGCAGGGATTTCCCAAAGCAAACAGCAAAGTTATTATTGGCTTATGATCTTATCTTCCCTGAGCAAATTTTCCTGGAACAAATAACGAAATCAAGTTGACACAGGTGGTCTCTGTTCTTAGGCCTTACAGCTGTATCATAGAGATGCTGGTGTCTGCCATTTGATATAGAAGCAAATAGCCCGTAGCAGAGAAATGTTTGATGAGAGCTTGACTTCTGCGCTGCCTTGAGTTCATACTCAAATATTCTTCTTCCTACTTGACATTTTCTCTGGAACATAATATATATTTCTCAGATTCCAAGTAGAACAAATGACAAATTTCAAAGAAAACTCACCCTGGTATCCTCCTTTTCAGTAACCCCCCCCCCCCAGGGATTTAAGTCAAAAACCTAAAACACTCTCTTTCTCTTATACCCCATGTGCCATAATAAGTCTTGTTTGTGGGCCCTTCAAAATATGTAACAAATCCAACCACTTAACACCTATCTTCAGTATTAAAATCCTAGTTTAAGCCATCCTATTGCTTGTCCAGGCACAAGAGAGTCAGTGTATTATAGACACAGGTCTTCCTTTTCTGTACAATGTGAATGTTTATTTCCATGTCAGGGCTCGTGTCTACCTTTTCTAGATCACTGCTCCTTCAGATTTTCCCAGGGCTCCTCCTTATTGTTGAAATCTCATCATTGAAACCTTTTATGTTGTGAGAGAGGATTTTTCCAGAGTCACCCCATTGAAAGTTGACATCTATCGTCCCACCAATTTATCTCATTGCCACATTTTATTTATTTTATAGCAGTTGGTAATTTTTTTTTTTTTGAGACAGTCTCACTCTGTCACCCTAAGTTTTGTGCCGTGGCATCATCATAGCTCTCCGCAACCTCAAACTCCTGGGCTCAAGAGATCCTCTTTACCTCAAATTCCATAATAGCTGACACTACAGGCACCCACTATGATGCTTGGCTAGTTTTTTCTATTTTCAGGCTGGTAATTTCTAAACCTATATTATTTACACTTTGTTTCTTGTTTGTCTCTGCTCAATGACTATAAACTCCATCAGGGGAGAAATAGCACCTCCATCTGCCCGGCTCTGTGTCCCTACTGTCTTGAACAGAACCTAGTACATAGTAGAGTCTCAAGAAATAATTATGAAATGAGTCAAGAAGAAATTTTTAGCAAAAAATGAATGAATTGATGGATGGTAGTATGAATTATTTAAAAAGTAATAACCATTTAGTGACAACACAAAAATGGTAAGTCTGTAATTCGTATCCTTAAGGCTTAACTTGCTTATCTCATGAATTATGTTAAGTGCCACATTTCATCTGGCAAATCCCATGTTAAATAATGAAATTTTTACATGATAGAATCAAGCCATATCAAATTCTTGTTTAATACTTTTATTAGACTACTTAAAGAGGCAGGAAAAGGAGAATTGTTAGTGTTGAGAGGTTCAGGAAACATCTGAATGTTTCACTAAGTAGCTTAGAGTTAAGACCAAAATTACTAGGAAAGCTTGTCTTAAAATTTGAAACCTTAAAGTTTGTAGCACAGTGGTTATGGCGTCAGCTACATACAGCTGAAGTTGGCAGGTTCGAACCCAGCTGGGCTAGTTAACCAACAATAACAACTGCAACAAAAATAGCCCAGTATTATGGGGGGCACCTGTAGTCCTAGCTACTTGGGAGGCTGAGGCAAGAGAATCTCTTGAGCCCAAGAGTTTGAGGTTGCTATAAATTGTAATGCCAGGGCACTGTACAGACAAAGTGAGACTCTGTCTCAAAAAAGAAAGAAAGAAAGAGAGAGAGAGATAAAGAGAAAAGAAAGCCTCCCTGACATAACAGTATTTGTTTGTTTACACAGATATTACTTTCTGAGGGTTCACAAGTATATTTAAAATACTGTTTCTTTATCTCATAATACCAAAACTGAATTTTAGTGATTAAAATAAAATATACTAAATCTTAACATGTAGTTTATTCATGAAACTTAAAGGAATTGCTTTTCAGCTGCTGGTGGGGAAGGGCTCCGCAGGCAGTGCTCTGGGAAGTGACCCTTGGCTGTTGTTGAGAGTCCTTGAGTTATATCATTCAAGAAAGCTTTGTACCATAGTGCCAGAAGATGAATGCAAGTGAAGGTCTAGGAAACAAGTGGGAGGCTGAGTCTGAGGGAGCTGATGGGAATTCTAGAAGCTTGTCCACTTCACACAAGCTTCAATAGATTGAGAGCACATTATTTACTCTGCACAGCTGGGCCAGAAACTCCTGAACTCATATCACCTACTACTCCTATCTTCTAAGCACTGAGCTAGCAATGACAATATAAAGATTAAAAAAGGAAAAGCTGCCTTAGTGCCTGTGGCTCAGTGGCTAGGGCGTCAGCCACATACATGGGAGCTGGCAGGTTCGAATCTGGCCTAGGCCTGCCAAACAACAATGACAACTGCAATTAAAAAAAAAAAATAGCCAGGCATTATGGCAGGTACCTGTGG
The DNA here is from genome assembly GCA_963574575.1 of Galagoides demidoff. Lineage (NCBI taxonomy): Eukaryota > Metazoa > Chordata > Mammalia > Primates > Galagidae > Galagoides > Galagoides demidoff. The sequence goes on along the minus strand of CAUYQV010103513.1, from coordinate 47,014 downwards.
TCCCAGCTACTTGTGAGGCTAAGGCAAGAGACTCACTTAAGCCCAGGAGTTTGAGGTTGCTGTAAGATGTGATGCCCCAGCACTCTACCAAGGGTGACATAGTGACACTCTGCCTCAAAAAAAAAAAAAAAAAGGAAAAGCTGCCCGGGCGCAGTGGCTCAGGCCTGTAATCCTAAGCACTCTGGGAGGCTGAGACCAGTGAATCACTTGAGCTCAGGAGTTCAAGATTGCCCTGAGCAAGAGCTAGACCTCGTCTCTAAAAAATAAATAAATAAAAGAAGAGAAAAAGAAAAACAGAAAAGCCATAGTCCTTGCCCTTTAGGTTTATACAAAGTGACCTAAACAGGGTCCCAATCACTTAGAGCCTCATTTCCCAATGTATAGGGTTTGGACTTTATTAAGAGAGCAATGAAAAGCTGTAAAAGGTTTTAAGCAGCCAAGAAGCAGAGTGGCAAGATTAGATTTTCATTTCAGAATAATTGGTCTCTGGGATTTCTAGAGCATGATTGTAGTTAGGAGGTTGGGAGTGGAGATTAGAGGCAAAGAAACTAGAAACCATTTAGAAGGCTGTTGCCTTAAACCAAGCCAAGAGATGAGGGGAGCTAGAATGAAGAGAGGCACGAGAGAGAGAGAGATTCCAGGAAAAATACTAAGGATTTTTCCATAAGCAGTGGAGCCCAGTGAATGGTTTCTTATTTTTGTTTGAGAGACAGGCTCTCCCTGTGTTGCCCAGGCTGGCCTCAAACTCCGGGCCTCTATCAATCCTTTCACCTTGGCCTCCCCACTAGTGTGGACAGCACTCCCAGTAAATGAGTTGATAAAAGGGGGTACTAATCAGGGAAGAGGAGGGGTCGAGGTTGAAAACTAGTTTGGCAGAGAAAAGATGAAAGTTAATCAGGAAGATTTTGGGTTTTACTTAATTTTGAAGCTTTACACTTTACAGTTTGGGGATTTAACATTTATTCCAAACAAGCATTTAAAAGAAATCTCTACTGTAATTAATTTCTTCCAAAAAACATTTACTGCTATTAAATATGTTTGTAATTAGAACTGCTATTGATTATAAATATCCTTATTCTACTTAACATTTCAAAGTAAGTTAATTAATATACTTAACAAAAAAATTGGTAAAGATACCCATCCTTTATCTGAGTACATTAAGCAAATTCTATTTAGTTGACAAATGCATAGTTCTCAAATTTTAAAAGAATGCTCTGCGAATTGATGGGTAGTAATGGTAAGTCCACCCACCTTGGTTTCATAGAGACAAACGCTTAAATTATCCATATTAGAAATGTTCTAACCAGCTCAGCATCTGTGGCTTAAGTGGCTAGGGTGCCAGCCCCATAAACTGGAGTTGGCAGGTTCGAATCCAGCCTGGGCCTGCCAAACAACAATGACACCTACAACCAAAAAATAGCTGGGTGTTGTGGTAGGCGCCCGTAGTCCCAGCTACTTGGGAGGCTGAGGCAAGAGGATCACTTAAACCTAAGAGTTTGAGGTTGCTGTGACCTGTGATGCCAGGCACTCTACCGAGGGTAACATAGTGGGACTCTGTCTCAAAAAAAAAAAAAAAAAAAAGAAATGTTCTAACCATAATCTCTTCTAATTATTATGTTCTTTAAAAATTACCCTTCAATTAGACAAATAACATGCAGATAATTCTTTCAAATGTCAGCTATAAAACAATTTAGTCTCTAGAATAAAAAATAAAATTATGACTTTTAAAAAAGAATTATAGAGAGATCTTTCTATTTTATACATAAGTATAGAAAAGTGGCCAATTTATTATTTTAAATATTTCCCAGTGGACCTTCTCCACTAAGCCATGATTTATTCAAAATAAATCATTGGTTACATCCACTTACATTGAGCAGAGTTTTTACAGTTTATGAATTATTTCAATTGATATTTTATAATGCAATGGCTTTATAATATAAGTATAATTATTTCAATTATATTTTGTAATGCAATGTCTTTTGTGGGTCTTCTCTCATTAAAAAGATTTTCTAAATAGGGTGGCACCGCTCAAGCGGCTAAAATGCCAGCCACATACAACAGAGCTGGTGGGTTTAAATCTGGTCCAGGTATGCCAAACAATGACAACTACAACCAAAAAATAGCTGGGCGTAGTGGCGGGTACCTGTAGTCCCAGCTACTCGGGAGGCTGAGGCAAGAGAATCGCTTAAGCCCAGAAGTTGGAGGTTGTTGTGAGCTGTGACGCCATGGTGGCACTCTACCCAGGGTGATAGCTTGAGGCTCTGTCTCCCAAAAAACCCCCAAAAAACAGATTTTCAAAATAAATGTTCGGACATTTATGTAATTAGTATATAGGCAATATATTAGGGCAATAATGAAGTGATGATCATAAACTTGGAAATAGGGTTGTCAATTAATTATAAATTTATAAGAAATGTAGCCAGGCATTGTGACAGGTGCATGTAGTCCCAGCTACTTGGGCGGCTGAGGCAAGAGACTGGCTTAAGCCCAAAAGTTTGAGGTTGCTGTGAGCTGTGACATGGCACTCTGCCAGGGCGACATAGTGAGAACTCTGTTTCAATAAAAAAAAAAAAATCTACAAGAAATGCATTATAATGGCTCAGTGCCTATGGTTCAAGCGGCTAAGGTACCAGCCACGTACACCTGAGCTGGCAGGTTCAAATCCAGCCCGGGCCTGCCAAACGACAATGATGGCTGCAACCAAAAAATAGCCACATTGTGGCAGACTCCTGTAGTCCCAGTTACTTGGGAGGCAGAGGCAGGAGAATCGCTTGAGCCCAGGGGTTGGAGGTTGCTCGGAACTGTGATGCCATGACACTCTACCCAGAGCGACAGCTTGAGGCTCTGTCCTCCCCACCCCGCAAAAAGAAATGCACTGTACATATGCAAAACTTCTTTAAAGACTGTTTCCTCGCCTGAGGAAATTGGGTCTAATTGATTTCATTAATGTTTTCAAAACACAGAGATCAATAAACATAAAAAATATTACAATAAAGGCAAGCCAGATCCCAGCATTTAGCTTGTCTCAGTCCACAGGGAGTGGGAGTCTGAACACAATGACTCAATCTGGGGGTCCTGCTAGGCACTTCCAGAACTTCCTGTGGGAGGGTCCTTTGGGAGGCAATTCCTCACAGCAGGTGGAGCTGGGACCCTATCCTGAGACTGCATTTGCAAATAAGCACTGCTTTCTTTTTGACTTCACTGCTATTTAGGTTACCTCAGGGGTGAAGCTAAATGGCTCTCATTGTACTGGAGAGCTGCATGTCTTAGGATCCCTTGGGAGCATGGGAATTTAAAAGAATATGTCTCTCTATGATCTTCTTGGATTAAAAAAAAAAAAAAAAGAAAAAAAAAAGAAAATATGTCAGGTATATTGGCTCCTGCCTGTAATGTTAGCACTCTGGGAAACCAAGGCAGGTAGATTGCTTGAGTTCAGGACTTTGAAATCGGTCTGAGCAAGAGCAAGACCACATTTCTAAAAATAGCTGGACGTTGTGGTGGGCACACGTAATCCCAGCTACTTGGGATGCTGAATCAAGAGGATCACTTGAGCTCAAGAGTTTGAGGTTGCTGTGAGCTATGGTGACATCACAGCACTCTACCCAGGGGTGGCAATGTGGATTCTTTCTCAAAAACAAAAAAGGAAAGAAAAAAAGAATGTGCCTTTGGGTACGATACCTGTTATCAGCGTGATACTTTAATGGAATTATTCAATCTTTCTGAATTTCAGTTTGTTCATCTGCAAATGGGTATTACTGTATCTTGATCAAAGGTTTAGCTATGAGGATCAAGACTCAATGTGCAAAAATGCACACTTACAACTTTGACTCCATTTGTAGAAAAACAAGGTATGTAAACTATACATGTATATCACTTAATAGTCTGAAATTTTAAAAAAGAAAAAACAAGACTGAATGTGTAAAGGTGCCTAATACATAGGCAAGCAATAAATAAATGCTGCTGTTAGGTGTGGAGGGACCAGATATCCCATGTCCCCAGCCTCCTGCTTCCCAGTGCTGAAGACCGGTTACGGGTATGGATTGAGTAGATGGAACAATTAAGCAGAGCAAGCAGGTGCAAGCAGGCAAAGTGCCTAAGTTTTATTAAAGATTAAAGCATAAGACATTCCAAAGAAGGAACAGGTCAGCCCTGTGAGTGGAGGAGACATTGAGTTTCACAAGATTTCTCCTTTTATGTTGGCTCCCTAATTTCATGTTAAGTGAGGGGTGGAATATTCATGGTTTTTCTTGGAAAAGATGGTAAATTCCAGGAATTGGGAACCCTCTCCTTTTTCATCCTTATAAGGCAATTACTGAGACAGCTCAGCATGACAACCCAAAGCAACCCAAAACAGCATCCCTCATTCACCCTGCTCGTGGCAGTCTACTGCCTAACCTAACATTAGCTGTAATCATAGGCCTTAATGTAGTAAACACTGAAGTGATCTGGTCAACCAATAAATACTCCTTGAATACCATACTAAGTTTCCTATAGTTTCTATGATAAATTATCATAAATTTACTAGCTGGGGGTTGCCTTGGTATCTATAGACTGTCATGGTGCCGGGGGGTATGATTTTTACTATGTTATTGAGGGTAGTTTATTTAAGGACACTGTTACTCAACTGTGCACATGCTCCACAGACCCTCTGTTGAGGCCTTGATGAAATCTCTTCTTCGTGGTTTCTTTACCTCTTTCTGATTACTCAGGCCTTGGAGATCCTTTGTCTACAGTAAGGACCCCCTTATGCATCATCTGTTCTTTCTTGGGAGCCCCATCCCTAGGGTCTTAATCAGGCTGTTCCCAAAACAACCCCAGTCAATATGACCACATGTCTGTCCCTGTCAGAAAGTCCCTAGGTCAAGGCAAGCCACCGGCAAGGTCCCCCACCTGCAGCATCTCTTGATTACTCCATTCCCGTGACAGCTCGGGCCAGCCTGACTTGAAGCAGCCCAAAACAGCATCCCTCATTCACCCTACTTGTATCTGACTACTGCCTAACCTAACATTAGCTGTAATCATAAGGCCTTAATGTATCAAACACTTAAGTGATCTGGTCAACCAATAAATATTTCTTGAATACCATATTAAGTTTCCTATAGTTTCTATGATAAATTATCACAAATTTACTAGCTTAAAACAGCATAAATTTATTATCTTATAGTTCTGGAATTCAGAAATCTGAAACAAGTCTTACTGGGCTAAAATTAAGGAGTCAGGGTTGCATTCCCTCTGGAGACTCTGCTTTCTTGCTTTTTCCGGCTTTGCAGCCCCACTCAGCTACTGTACTCTTTGGACCCTTGCTTCTACTGTCAGTCTTCTTTCCTGCGTCTGACACTTCTGCTTTCCTCTTATAAGGATCCTTAGGATGGCATTGGGCCTACTGGATAATCCCAGATAATCTTCCCATCTCTACATCCTTAACTTAATCATACCTGCAAGCTCCCTTTTGCCATGTAAGGTAATATCGTCACAGAAGTGTTAGTCATAATTCTCCAGAGAAACAAAATCAAAAAGATATATATGGGGGTGGCTATAAGAGGGGAGGGAGAAATGTAGATAGATAGAGATGTGTGTGTGAGAGAGAGAGAAAGGGACTGGCCAATGTGATTATGAGGGTCTGCAGAGCCACACTCTGCAGTGTGAGTGGGCAGGATCTAGACCAGTGAAGCCAGTGCTGCAGCTCCAGTCCAGAGGCCAGCAGGCAGAGGCTCAGGAGAGCCAGTGGTGCAGATGAAATACAGAAGCTGAAGAATTCCTTTTTACTTGAGGAAACCAGTCTTTTTTTCTATTCAGACCTTTAACCAATTGGATGAGGCCCACTCACACCATGGAGGGCAATCTGTTTTACTTGGCGTTCAATGATTTAAATGTCAATCTTATTCAAAAATATTCTCAAATTTGATACTTCATTTTTTCCTTTTTTGAGACAAAGTGTCACTCTGTTGCCCTGGATAGAATGCCAGGGCCACAACCTGGCTCATAGCAAGCTCAAACTCTTGGACTCAGGTGATCCTCATGCCTCAGCCCCCTAAGTAGCTGGGACTACAAGCACCTGCCACAGAGCCTGGCTAATTTTTCTACAGGGTCTTGATTTTGCTCAGGCTGGTTGTGAACTCCTGAGCTCAAGGGATCCTACTGCCTCAGCCTCCCAGAGTGCATGAGTCACGGCGCCTGGCTGTAATTTGACATTTAAGATTAACCATCATAACAGATTTCAAGGATTAGCACGTAGACATCTTGGGGGGACTCATTGTTCTGCCTATCCCAAATATCTATCCTTCAATATTCATATATTGAGCCCTGTGCTGTGCTCACCACTGAGACTACAAAAACAAGGGTGCCCAGTGTCTGTTTCCTTAGGAAACAGACGTTTATTGGAGAGGATTCATAAATGATAACTACACTATAACAGAGTAGGTGTAATGATACAGTTAGGCACAGTATGCCACGCCACGCTGAGACAGAAGAAAGGCAGTAACTCAACTAGGGGGTGGGAAGTGCAGGTGGGGAGGGAGGGCATGACACAAAGTTTTCCAGAGGAGATGATGCTTAACCTGAATTGTCAAGGACACGTGGGAGTCAACAAAGGGAGAGGCACAGCAGGCAGGAGAGACCACCTGAGCGCAGAGAACTGCTCCTTCTCTAGGTCTGAGCGCGAGCAGCTTGCACATTGTATTTTAACGTTCTGCCTCAGCCTGCTTAGTGTTGCTACAACAGAATACCAAAGACTGGGTAATTTATACGGAAATTTATTTCTTGGAAGTCCAACACCAACCAAGGTGCCAGCCTCTTCTTGTGGCTGAACATCATCCCACAGCAGAGTGCAAGAAGGTGAGAGAAGGAGAGAGAGAGGAGTGGGAGGGGGCAAAGAGAGAGAAAGGAGGACAGGGAGTAAACCTGCAGCCACAAGTCCCTTTATAACTGGCCACGATCCTTTCATTAGGGTCGGTGGAGTCCGCAAGGCCTAAACACCTAAAAGACCACACCTCCCAATGTTGTTGCATTAGGATTACTTTTCCAATGCATGCTTTTTGGCAGACACTATCAAACCATAATACTTCCCCTGAATTGTTTTTTAATTTTTGTTTGTTTGTTTGTTTGAGACAGTGTCTCACTTTGTCACCCTCCATAGAGTGCCATGGCTTTGTCATAGCTCACAGCAACCTCAAACTCTTGGGGCTCAAGGATCCTCTTGCCTCAGTCTCCTGAGTAGCTGGGACTACAGGCGCCCACCACAATGCCCAACTAGTTTTTCCATATTTAGTACAGACGAGGTCTTCCTCTTGCTCAGGCTGGTCTCTAACACCTAAACTCAGGCAATCCACCCACGTTGGTCTCCCAGAGTGCTAGGATTATAGGCGTGAGTCACCCCACCTGGCTTGAATTTTTTTTTTTTAATAAGGAAAGAAAATGTTGGTCAGAGAACTCAAGCGTCCAGTTTTTTTTTTTCCTGCAATAATATTTCTCAATGTAAATGAATGAACTGGCATTCAGATGTGTGTGTGTGTGTGTGTGTGTATACATGCAACATATACCGGTATATGCATCATTCTTCGTATTGTGTACTGTATGTGTACTGTGGCAGGCATTGTTGGTTTCTGACCACACAATCATCTTGACCTTATTCCTTGCTAACAAAAATCCCATCTTTCTGGAAGATTTGATAAGAATATAGTCAGGGAAAATGGCCCCTCCTATAGCCTCACGGGACAAATTGTGTGTGTTCTAATTGAATGGTGAATATTGTCATTCTCTTTTGTTGTGATTGGTTTATGGGAGGTGGGTGAAACAGTTGTGGCCACTGAAATAAAAGAGAAGTCAGCTTCCAGAAAATATTTCCTTTTTGATAAAGAGAGATACATGGAGAAAAGTTGTCAGTCCCCCTTCCTTTCTTGCTTTTTGACTTTGAGGATGTGACATTTGGAGCTGAGGTGACCACTGTGTTTCCATGAGGGGAAACATTTGGACACAACAGGCTTCAGAGGAAAAAATGAAGATGCTGGAAACAAAGTGACATCATTAAGTAGGACCCAAGTTTCTGGGAAGAGGCTAGTGGAAGTTCCTTGCGCAGTGGCCTCGGAGATAGATTATCTGCAAAGTAATCAAGACTTCTTAATATCTAGATTGACCTCCTTCTATTATTTATGTTAAGAAAGCATTTGTCTGTGTATCTGACCATCATCTAGCATTCCAGACTCCATAAGAATGGCGGAAGAAAAAGTCCACCCTGAGAAAATATGCAATTATTTTAAACATTTTCTAAATGTCACACATATGAACTGCTAAACTTTAGACTTAGAAATTAAAGAAAATTACCTCACCTCTAACACTCTGTCCCTTTCTTCCCTCTAATTTGTTTTTTTTTGTTTTTGAGACAGACTCTCACTCTGTTGCCCCAGGCTAGAGTACTGTTGTGTCATCACAGTTCACAGCAACCTCAGGTTCCTGTATTCCAACTCCTGCCTCAGCCTCTCAGAGTGCTAGGATTATAGGCATGAACCACTGCGCCCGGCTCTTCTCTCTGTCTTTTGGAAGTTTCTTGTTCCAAACAGGTCTTAGGTACTAAGAAAACTCTTTCTCCTGTATTTTTGCATGCTCCCATCATATTTGGAAGACTTCAACTGCACGCAAAATTGTTTTTTAAGACATACCAAAAATTTCAAATTTAGAAACAACATAACTTAGTTTTCTTTTAAATTTTGGTTTATATTTATACATATCAAACTATATCCTCCCTGAGATTGTCTTAAAGTAAGTTGAGGCTTATACACATACATCTTTAAAATCATGGCTTTTACCATTAGTAAATAGTATCACGTTAATAAATAGCTAAGGAGTAAAGAGAATACACCTGACCTGAGTATTCTTTTCTTTCTTTTTTCCCCTGGACCTTTTCTGTGAGTATAAAATGAATGTTCCATTCAACACCCCTCTGGCTTTTTAAAACCATTGTTTATTACTACTGAAGTACAGTAAATAGTCTGTATTGTTATTGTGCATCCTTGTTGATTTGTTCAGCATTTAAGTAGCAATTATTCTCACTGTTCTGAAGTGCTTATGTGCTGCTTACTCACCATGCAAAAACTCAAATTACAGTACATTAAGATGTCAATGACAGAAGGGAACATTCTAAAAATAAAGTGATTTTTAAGCATTTATACAATGACTAACTCCTCCTCTCCCAGTGAGCACAGACTCTACACTCCCTCACATGCTTCTTAGAAATCCTTATGAAACACACAGGACAAAGATGCACACTTCTAATTATTTTATGTTAGGGGGAGCAAGAAGTAAGTGTCTTCTGATCCGTCAGCACTTGTTATCATAGCATGAGACTTACTTTCCAAGTGAGGGTGAGCCTTGCTCTGTCCTATGATAGTCTAATGTACGCTTTGTTGGCCTTGATGACCCTTCAGGAGCAGTTTGGGCTAAAGCAGCACATCTATCCTGTATCTTTAGACAAGACTTATGGTGATTCTCTGTTCTCACTCATCAGTGAACGGAGTGTTCAAATAATACCACTTCTATGTGTCAATACAATTAATTTACCTCTTTTTTGCTCCCATTGTAGGCTTGAAAAATTTCTTTCAAGTGCCCATGTATGTGCCAGGAATTTCACTATCACTTTTAGAGTCTTCGGAAGGCTAAGGTACTGGATAAAACACTCCCTTTTCTGACTGGCATATGAGAGTGTTATACTGAAGGCAACTCTGACTCCCGGCCAGCCCTGCCTTTTTGATTGCCTAGCTCAGAGAAGAGCTTTATTAGTTTATTCTTGCAATTAATATTTATTGAGGGCTTGTGATAGGATGGATATTAGAGATATGTTAGTAATCAAGACCAAACTGGTTCCCTGTTTTTCTGTATCTCAGCCTGGAGGGAAGAGGGTGGGGATGCAGGGGGTGGGGGTGGGTAAGGGAGGGAAAGTAGCTGGCGGGAACTGGTGGCCACTCTGTGCCGCTGCTGGGCTATACTATACTATCTGAGGATGGTCACATCCACACTTCCAACAAACCCTGCGGGGTAGGCATTTTTATAATTACCCACATTTTACAGACAGGAAACTGGGACTCAGAGGGACACATAAGTCACTTAAGACTGCAAAGCTTCTAAGTGGCAGAGCCAGAAATTCAACTGGGCTCGGCGCCTGTGGCTCAATCAGCTAAGGCGCCAGCCACGTACACCTAAGGTGGTGGGTTCGAATCCCCAGCCTGGGCCCGCCAAACAACAATGATGGCTGCAACCAGAAAATGGCCGGGCCTTGTGGCGGGCGCCTGTGGTCCCAGCTACTTGGGAGGCGGAGGCAGGAGACTCGCTTGTGCCCAGGAGTTGGAGGTTGCTATGAGCTGTGATGCCATGGCACTCTACCCAGGGGGACGGCTTGAGGCTCGGTCTCAAAAAAAAAAAAAAAAAAAAAAAAAAGAAATTCAACTGCAGTTTGAATCTATACACTTAAACACCACACTAAAATGTCCCTCTATTATCTTGTGGGGAAAACTCCTGGCAAAAGAAGGAGTTTTTTTTTCCTAACTTGAAAATAAAATAAAATGCTTTCCTTCGTGGTTGAGTTTAAGCACTTTCTCCGTGTATCTGGCAACACAATCAAATGCCTTTGGGCCTCATTGCTAACCTTTCTAATGGATAGCAGGTGGATTGTCATCTTCAAGTAAGCCAGCCAGAGAGGCCGCTGGTGCACATGTTAGAAACACATCTGTATAAGCTAGAATATGTGCATGTGTGTGTTTGTATAATTGTATATAAAGTAAAAAAATTGACAATATATGTGAGCTAGAAATTTGAGCAAAGAAATGAACATCAAAAAACAAAATGCTATGCCAGGTGCGGTGGCTCATACCTGTAATCCTAGCACTCTAGGAGGCTGAGGCAGGTGGATTGCTTGAGTTCAGGAATTTGAGACCAGCTTGAGCAAGAGTGAGATCCCATCTCTACTAAAAATAGAAAAACTAGCTGGGCATTGTGGCAGGCGCATGTAGTCCCACCTACTTGGGAGGCTGGGACAAGAGGATCACTTGAGCCCAAGAGTTTGAGGTTGCTGTGAGCTATGATGCCATGGTACTCTATTGAGGGTGACAAAGTGAACTCTGTCTCAAAATAAATAAATAAATACAAATAAAATGCTAGATGAAATGTATGATGTCAAAGGCAAAGACTTCGGTGTATGGGCTTAATAGCAGTCTTGACACAGTTGTAGCAAAGGTTACTGAAAAGGATTAAGGAAAAGATCACTGAATTTGAAAACATTTGGGTCAGCAGACTTTAGACATGACCAAATTGAAGCACAATGAGGAAACAGAGATTAAAATTAAAAGACTACAATATCCAAGACTTTTGGAATAACACCAGTGCTCTAAAACGTCACTGGAGCTCAAGAAAGAGAGATGAGGTAGTGGGAGACTTTCCAATAATTTCTCAAAAGTTTTGAAAAGCTTCAAATCATGTTGAGAAGCTCAGCCAACCACAAGCACGATAAATATAAAGAAGCCACACGTGTGCATATTATAGTTAAACTACAACATCTTCAACATGCTGAAAGAATAAGAAGCAGAACCTAGGATACACCAAAAAGAAATACAAAATAAAGATATTTTCAGATAAAAAGTGAGAGAATTTATTGACAGTTGATCTAAACTACAAGAAATAATAAAATAAATTCCTTGGTCTAAAGGGAAATAGCCAAATCATCAGAAGGGACTAATAAGCACCAAAAGACCCAATATAATTTTTTATATTCTTTATTTCATATATGTGCATATATGTTTCATGTATATTTCATGTATGCTTATATAGAGAGAGACAGATGGTTTTCTGTAATCTCTAAAAACTGGCAGAATTTTCTAGACAACAGAGTTTCATTTATTAGGACAAAGTAATTTACTCAATGTTCCTAAGAGTTGTTATGAATTCAATTTAGGAATCACCAGGGGCCCCTTCACCACGGAATCCTGAGTTCCAGATACGATGGGCTCAAATTCTCATTTCCAGGCCCTGAATTTTTGTTCTGTTCTCTGCATGATTGTGCGTATTCCTCATCTTGACACAATCTGGATCACAGCCCATTCTTTCTGCTCCCCTCTCTCATCCCAAATTAACATTTGAGTAAAAAGACTCTATCAAGTAACAGAAATTTTACTGAAGATAGAAACCCATATATCCCATTTCAAATAACTGAAAACTGTCAAACATTCCTATTCCTTGTTCAGCCCACCAAGATCCCATCACTGGCCACTTCATCCACCTCTACCATCACAAAAGCTTCTCTCTTTACCCTGCGCCTAGCTGAAACTTTTTTCTCTCCTATTCTCATTCTAGAGATAAATTAAACTTTTTTATGTTCTCAGGCAGAGCAATTTAGCCACCCCTCTCGCGGCTTTTGCGCCTATGAACAGTTTCCCTAGTTGCTTCAGTGCAAAACTTGCTAACACTGTACTCCGTGGGCCCCCTGGAGTTGGGCAGTGCCCCGACTAAGCAGAAGTTTGTGGAGGCCCCACCTCTACCTCATTAAGGCATTTGTTTTTATTTATTTTTATTTTTTCTTCTTTTGTCCATAATCACTCCTCCTATCAAATTAAGGCATTTTTCTAATTAAAGACTATTTTGGTGCTAGCTGTTAGACTATAATCTCCCACCTGTATACATAAAAGATCTAGGAAAACTTTTTAGAACCCTGAAAAAAAATTGAATAAGTGAAAGGCTATACTATAAACTTGGATAGGAAGTCTATTTTTGTGTTTTTGTATTTTTGGCAAAAAATCTACTATTATGAAAATATCTATTTTTACAGATTACTCCTAGCTATCATAAATTCTAATTAAGATGTTAACAACTTGATCTATTTCTTTGGTTTATGATGACAATTCTGTAACATATATGAAAAAGGAAACAGGAAAGAATTGGGTGGTGCCCATGGCTCAGTGAGTAGGGTGCTGGCCCCATATACCGAGGGGTGGCAGGTTCAAACCTGGCCCTGGCCAAACTGCAACAAAAAATAGCTGGGCGTTGTGGCAGACACCCGTAGTCCCAGCTACTTGGGAGGCTGAAGCAATAGAATTGCAATTTTGCTACTATTATGAATCATTATATAAATATTTGATATACAGGATATTGTTACGCTACCCCTGTGAAAGGGTCATTCAATCCCCAAAGGGGTCATGACCCACAGGTTGAGAACCACTGGCCTAAGCCCAAGAGTTGGAGGTTGCTATGAGCTGTGATGCCATGGCACTCTACCAAGGGCGACAGGGTGAGAAAGAAAAAGAAAAAGAAAAAGGGAACAGGAGAGAATAGCAAAAATAAATCTTTTGGAAAAAAGTGATGAGAACAAATATTAGACCCTGTAATGAGCACTAACACATCTCTCTGGCATTGCCATGGTTATCTAATTAATGAGCTCCTTATCTATCTGTCTGTCTGTCTATCTTTTGTGGGCATCTGAAGCATTTCTCTTCTTTCAATAACATGTCCCACTTCCTACAGAAGGGCATCACCCCCTAAGGAGCCATGTGGTTTTGTGGAGTTGCCAATCACAGGCTCCAGCCCTGGCCTTCCAGTGGCTGTGCAACATAACCTGGCCAATCAAATAGTCCTCTTGATTATGAGGCTTGGTCCAGGGACAAGTATATAACAAGTTACCCAGAGTTTTCCCTGGTAATTTTCAAAATGAAGGTGAGAAAATAAATATACCTTCTTTTAGAAAAGATAACTGGGATGATATAAGCCCAAGTCTCCTGGCAAATAGATTTTCTGCCAGTGGCAAAGGCCCATCTTTTCCGGGAGAGAATGAAGCCAAGCGGAAGGAAGCAAACCTGAGAGGGTGAGAGAGAGAATCCTGGAGGTGCCCAGTTCCAGCTTGAACATCTGAAGCCCCAGGCTTTTCTGCTTCCCAAGATTTTCTCCCAATTCACTAAGTTTCCCTACTATGCTTTTAATAATATAGACATATTACACAGACATGGATATAACTACGGGGAAAAGAATGGGCAGCGCCTGTGGCTCAAGGAGTTGGCTGCCTGTCCCATATACTGGAGGTGGCAGGTTCAAACCTGGCTCCAGGCAAAAAAAAAAAACAAAAAAAACCCAGTGATATTATCCCCAGGGACAAATCTGTCTCCCTTTTGTTCACCCTCTCCTGTTTAACACCCGAAGGAGGAAAGGAAGAGAGGCCACCACCCTGACTGGCCAGACCTCAGACAGGTTTTAGGATTATGATTTACTATTAGAGGGTTTCACTCTAAGCTAATGATCATGGTTATGGTGGTGGTGGTAATAGGAGTGATAAGAATTGGTATCTGTAGCTCTCTGCTCTCTGGGTATGCCAGAGGAAGGTTACTTCAATATCCTCAAGTTTCTTCAGGTTGTGTGCCTTTGGGGTTAAAGGGGGCTCAGTGGCTCAGGAAAGGATTTTTTTTTTGAGACAAAGTCTCACTATGTCACCCTCGGTAGAGTGCTGTGGTGTCACGGCTCACAGCAACCTCAAACTTCTGGGTTTTAGTGATTCTCTTGTCTCAGCCTCCCAAGTAGCTGGGACTACAGGTGCCCACCACAACACCTGGCTATTTTTTTGTTGTAGTTGTCATTGTTACTTAGCTGGCCTCAGGCAGGTTCAAACCGGTCAGCCTGGTGCATGTGGCTGGCGCCAAAACCACTGGGCTGAGCTGCAGGAAGGGATTCTGAGAAGACAAATGGTCTTATGTAAACTTTGAGGGAGTCTCACCAAGGGTGGAACTCTCCAAAGTTTCCCTATACTAGAAACAGTGGAATTCCCCTTTGTTTTGGGGAATATCTAGACACATTTCATCTCGGCTTTAAGCTATCTGACTTATTTGTGTATTTCTCTGGGCTACCCAAGGATAATAAGACCTCCCACACCATTCAGACAATTCAAGATTCCATTATAATTTTTCCCAGCATGGTTTTCTGTTATCCTTCTCATTGTGTCACCTGGCTGTGTCTTCCTCCCCCTTCATTTATGACGTTTGTGCAAGTCTCTGAGGAGTCTTTCTTCTGTCATTCATTCATTGATCCATCCAATTCAGTCACATATTTAATAAGTACCGACTGTGTGACAATCACTGTGTTAATAGCACCTGAGGAGCTTTTAGCTTTTGTAATTGCTAAACTCATCTCCATTTAGGAGGCGCTTGGTACGGAAGGTCCAGCAATCTGTCCTCAGCCCCTGGGTGTTTTCTGCCCCCTCTTCCCTGTGCTGTATATCTAGTACTCTTTAGGTGTATAGCAGGGGACACTTAACACAACCTTCTAATCATAGAGGCAACCCAAACCTTCCTTATTTCTCTGATTACTAAGCAGGGGGAGGTACAACTGCCCCACCATAACATAGGACGTTTTCCTCTGTAGACATACCATACGTAGTACCAGGGCGCCTGCCCATCACTCCGAATATGGTAGGAAATGGGGAAAATTTCACATCCCAGTCCTGCAAAATAGCTCTTGCTGTCCTATCAGAGATGACAATGGAAAGACGATAGGAAAAAATGAGGAAGATAAGGTAGAGAAGTAGCTTCATTATTGCCTACTAAAAATATAATATGATACAATACATGCAATAAACCTGATCTCATACTATAAAATATAATCTAGTGATTCATTTACATTAGTACGTTTAGTATAGAATCTATATAGATTAAAAAATGGTTAACCTTCTAATTTCACTTTTATGCAATTTTATTTTTGCTGCTCTTATATGTCATCATTTTAAAATTCTACCCATTCTGAGAGTGGCATAGAAGCTTTAATTACCAATTAATTTTATCACAGAGTGTAACTATATTTTCTATTGTTTTATGAATTTTGTGGTAATGCAAAATCATAACTGAATTTAAAATATATTTTATTTTATTTTTAATTTTAATTTTTTGAGACAGAGACTCACTCTGTCACCCTGGGTAGAATGCTGTGGCATCAGAGCTCACAGTAACTTCAAAACTCTTGGGCTCAGGAGATCCTCTTGCCTGAGTCTCCCAAGTAGCTGGGACTATTGGCACCCACCACAATGCCTGGCTATTTAGACAGAAGGTCTAGCTCTTGCTCAGGCTGGTCTCAAACTCCTGAACTCAAGGGATCCACCGGCCTCGGCGTCCCAGAGTGCTGGGATTACAGGTGTGAACCACTGTGCCCAGCCAAAATACATTTTATTATTAACTAGTATATGTTTATGTAAATAGAAAGAATTGAGAAATGAAAAGAAATTATCCTGTTTTTTTCTTTCCATTTTAAATTTCACTCCCCAGGCATTGCTACTTTTTTCTTTCTTTTTTTTTTTTTTGAGACAGAGTTTTTTTGGTAGAGTGCCATGAGGTCATCTAGCTCATAGCAACCTCAAACTCTTGGGCTCAAGTGATCTTCTCGCCTTAGTCTCCCAAATAGCTGGGACTACAGCACCCACCAGCATCAGCTAATCTTTTCTTTTTAGTAGAGATGGGGTTTCACTCTTTCTCAGGCTGGTGTTAAACTTCTCAGTTGAAGGGATCCACACCCCTCAGCCTCCCAGAGTGCTAGGATTACAGGCATTAGCCATCACACCCTACCAGTTGCTACCATTTTGTATATGTCATTACAAGTATTGAAGCATGTACATTTTTTTCCCCACAAATAGGATTACGTAACACACTCTCACACACAATCTTCTAACTAGCTTTCTCCACTTAATAATCCCCCCCATGCTATATAGACATTTCATAGTATGGATATTCTACAGTATATTTAACTATTTCTCTATTAAAACACAATGAAAATTATTTTAGATTTTTACAGACATTGCTACAATAAATAGCTTTGTAAAATATGTTCTTGCATGCTTGTGTAATGTATTCATAGGGTAAAATTCTAGAAATGGAGTTGCTGGGTCAAAGAGTAGAAGCATTTGAAATTTAGTTAAATACTATGAAAATGCCATCCAAAAAGCTTGTGACAACCTGTGCTCTCACCAGCAGCATGTGTCTGAGAGCATCTGTTTTTAATCTTTGCCAATCTGGTAATAAGAGCTAGCATAACATTGTTATTTTAATATGTGTTTCTTTAATCATGAAGAAGACCTAGCACCTGATCATATGTATATTTATCAGCCATCCATATTTGTTTTCTGAACTGTATTCTTTTTATGGATGTATTTTTTTATATTACAGATAGTTTCGGAGAAAGAGTGTACATAGTTTTAAATTTTACATCAAGACTCCTGAACTTTTTAAAGCAAATAATTAGATTGGCACCAGGTTCAAATTAAATGAAATAATGATTCTTGACTTAAAAAAAGATACTCCGTTCAGCTGGGTTCCCACAGAGCGTCCCTTTCCCACAGTGCAAAGCTGTGGTGTACCTACATCTGCAGTGTCGTTCTCAATACCTGGGAGCTATAGACTTAGAGATTCACATCCTTTTTAAAAAGCTGCTCAGCGTATGGTTACTTGTAGCCTTAAAGCTCAAAAATACAAAAATCACAGAGGATGGGTTGGCTCAATGCCAATAACACAGAAAGCAGCTTTGAGGTATGAAACACAATGATTATGCCATGTATTAAACTAAAAAGCTGGGATTGGCCCAGATCTCAAGTGCAGCTGTGCAAGAAACGGGAGGGAGTCATCAAGTGCAAAGAGAAACTCACTCGTAGTGGGAAGAGTTTGAGAAGTGGAATATCACATAAAAATGAAGCAACAGACCTATTTACCTTTGTTTAAATTCAAGCTAAGTTGCTCTGTAACAACGAAAAGATCCTGAATATGACAAATCAACAGACTTAGGTTTTGTGTGTTGATTGGTGGTGGGTTTTGGTTGCAAGCTCAGGGTCTGACTCAAACTAGTTCAGGCCAAAAGATAATTCCCTGCCTTTTATGTAAAAGGAAGTGGAAAGGTTAACAATTTTCAAGTATGGGTGAGTCCAGGGCCAACTCTTTAGGGCTCTGTCTTGTCTTCTGTTTCTCACCTGCTTTCCCTGAGGGTGAGTTTCTCAGATAGGCCCTCCCTACAGCATAGAAGAAGTGGCTACTGGCAATATCCACAAGAATGAGACATCACCTGCATTTTGTTCATTTAACAAAAATGTATTAAGGCTTGGGGCCCGTAGCACAGTGGTTATGGCGCCAGCCACATACACGGAGGCAGGCGGGTTCTAACCCAGCCCGGGCCAGCTGAACAGCAAGGACAACTGCAACAAAAAATAGCTGGGTGTGTGGCTGGTGCCTGTAATCCCAGCTACTTGGGAGGCTAAGGCAAGAGAATCGCTTAAGCCCAAAAGTTTGAGGTTGCTGTGATACCACAGCACTCTACTAAGGGTGACATAGTGAGACTCTGTCTCCGAAAAATAAATAAATAAATTAATTAATTTAAAAAAACAACAAAAATGTATTAAGAGCATTTCCAGAGAAATCTATTTTTATTCTCTTCACTTCAACAACTATTTCTATTGTTTATTGGCCTATTTTCATGCTTCTTCCATGTGACCACTGTAATAAATTCTAGAGTATAGACAATTTTTAACCATTTCATTTTATGTGATTTTATTTACACTTGCTCAAGAATGTCATGTTTGTCTTTTTATTGATGGCTGCCTAATTGTTCATTTATTCCTTTATTCATTTACTTATTTGAGACAGTCTCACTCTGACACCCTGAGTGGAGTGCCATGGCATCATCATAGCTCAGAGCAACCTCAAATACTTGGGCTCAGGTGATCCTCCTGCCTCAGCCTCCTGAGTACCTGGGACTACAGGAACCTGCCATAGTGCCTGGATAGTTTTTCTATTTTTAGTAGAGCCCAAGTCTTGCTCTTTCCAGGCTGGTCTCGAACTCCTGAGCTGAAGCAATTCTTCTACCTCAGCCTCCCAGAGTGTTAGTGCATGAACCTGTAGTTACCAACTTTCAATTGAAAGGAAGCTGTGAAAAACTGAAGGCATCTGAAGCGTATTTAAAGTGATGCTTTTCTTTTGCTCCATAGAGCAAACTGTGCTGATAAGCAGACCCAGAATGAACTGTAAGATGCAGAGCTGCAAAAGAGAAAACTCCTGAGTTAACAAGTCTTCTACACCAAAGACAAGGCCTTTGTTTGGAAAGAATGGAATCCTGAGACCTGTTATGATAGCCCTTAGGTCAGTGGTTCTCAACCTTCCTGGTGCTGTGAACCTTTAATACAGTTCTTGTGGGTCGGGACCCACAGATTCAGAACCACTGCCTTTAGGTAAACAAGCCTGAGAATTTCCATTCCCAGATTCTTGTGATCTCCGTGTTGGCACAAATAGCTCCCTCTACTTTGCTTCCCCTTGTCTGGAGACCCTGAAAATACCTCCACTGGGGCATAAACAAAGAATGGTAAAATATGGCTAATATTTACCTGGTATGAGAGTAAAGTGTTAGGCCAGAGAGGGCAGAATATATAGGGGGCAGGAGAGGACATATTGACCTTGGAAAGCACTTGGAGTTTCATAATATGGCAAAGACACATGGAGCTAGGCCTGTTATCTGCTAGGATGGCTCCTTGAAGCTTGGACAGGATGAAGCCCTACAGCAATGGAGGGAGATATTCTAGAAGTGTCTTGACTGCCTTAAAGAAGGTGTCAGAAAGCTAGCAGAGGTTAGAATGTTACAGTAAGTTTATAATAAGAGACCTAAAATCCCAGCATCTGACTAAGTTCCTAGTGAGAGCAGGAGGACATACTCATTTCCAAAGTAGCAAGAAAAATACTGATGAGGCTGCCATGGGCATCTGGGAGCCGCTCAGTGGTGGCCGTCCACTGCAGCTGACAGTAAGAGGTGCTGGGCCTCCTATTATCACACAGACTGATAAGATTCCAAAATAGCCAGAGCCCAGATGGTAACACTTGACTGACAGAAGGAAAGTGTACATAATTACAATGGGCTGCAAGGCCAGAGTGGCAAACAGCATGCTCTCAGCCACGGACTTTGCAATAGTGACTAACAGACCATAATGTTTCTTGGGGCACTTTAAACGAACATCCAGCAGGGTATTATTTGACCTACATGCATATTGAGAAAACACTGACAGCTGGTGAGCAGAAGGCTGATGCCAGCTGTCTCAATGGGAAATTAAAACCCCTCACTGAGTTTACAGACCTAAGCAAGTTCTCAGACCCTAGAGCTCATCATTTAGAGGGGAAGCTGAGTATAAAGACCTGGTAATAATAGCACAAGTAGCACACTACCTACTCCCCAGTCATTCCCTAAAAGGACACACATCCATACCATGGTTTGGATATTTGTCCCTTCAAAACCTCATGTTGAAATTTGATCCCCAGTGTTGGAGGTGAGGCCTATTGGAAGGTGGTCCATGAAGGTGGATCATGGAGGTGATCCCTTATAAATTCCTTATGAATGAGGTGAGTTCTTACTCTATTAGCTCCTGCCAGAGCCTTTTAAAAAAGTCTGGTCCTGCCCTCCACCCCTTGCTTCCTCTCTCCACATGTGTTCTCTTCACCCAAGACATTTTAAGACTTGTTGGATATAGGGTCTGAGCTGATATTAAGGAAGCTAGAACTAGAAGCATGGACTATTTTGTTATAAATTTGTACCAACTGGACAAACAGTTAAGCAAGTTTACTATTTGGAAGTGCTGAAGAGGCCATGTGAAAAAGCTAAGATGAAAGTGATCTGAACTTTTCACCACTAACTCATGGCACTGTGAGAGTTTTTAGCCAGTAAACAAGGAACTGTATTGGAACACCCCCTGTACGCACCTGATCTGGCTCCAGTGACTTTTTTCTTTACCCAGAAATAAAGGTAATATTGAATACTGTTATCTGCTGGGATGGCTCCTTGAAGCTTGGACAGGATGAAGCCCTACAGCAATGGAGGGAGATATTCTAAAAGTGTCATCAAAGACATTTTGATGACATTGAGGACACCAAGGGTAATATGATGACAGTTCTGATGGCCATTCCAGAAGAAGAGTTCCAACATTGCTTTAAAGGGTAGAATAAGTGCTGGCATTGGTGCCCAGCATCCCGAGGGGAGCACTCCAAAGATGACCACAGTGATATCCAGCAATGAGGCATGTAGCACTTTTTCTTGGATGAGTTTGTGAACTTAATTGTCGGGCCTTGTAGCTTCCAGTAGAGTAAAGGTTTATAGAGATCAGATGGTCCACATTCATCTCACAGTGGTGTAATGGAGTCACAGACCCAACCGCTGCTTATATCCTTAGTTTCCAAGTGAACAACTGGAATGAGTATACTTGGCAATTGGTGAAACCCTCACCTTGATTTCTTGACTTGTGTAGAAGAGTCATTTTGATAGGAAGGACCAATGGAAGCCTCTGAAACTGCACACTCTCACTAGCTAAGATAATGAATCAGAAGGAATAAACCATTCTGAGAGGAAATATAGGGATTCATATCACCATCAAAGACTTAATGGATGTAGACGTACTGGTACCTCTCATATCCCTGTTCAGTCACCCATTTAGCCTGTTTAGCCACTGCAGGAACCAGGTTCATCATAGCAAATGACTGAGGACTATTGTAAATTTAACCTAAAAATTGCTCCAATCACAGTCGCTGTGTGAGGTGTGGTATGTTTATCAGAACATAATACCACAACCTTTGGTGCCTGCTATGTGGTCACTGTTCTGGTGAATAGGGTCTTCTCAATCCCCATTTAGGAAAAAGCAAGAGTAGTTACGACAACAAGGGTAGTCTCAACAGCTCTGATCCCAGAAGGCTAGCCCAATGAAAGCCTCTGTCGCCTCCAGGATGAAGAACCGAAAACCCACCAGGCAAACAACTTGGACCCCGTAGTGGTGGAAGAGAAAGAGGATGAACATCAGTTATGGCCTTGAGAACAGCTCTGACATCAGGAACTGTTGCCTGTGCCTCTAATCCTTTCGTATTGAATCTCCTGTAGGCATTGCTTGTCAGTGACCACCTTGCAGGCTCTGTGATAGAGACCTATAATAAAGATTACTAGCAGATCTGAATAATTCATGCTGGGAAGTATTTCAGACCTCTGATGCCCACTTCATATCCATAGCTACCAAGTCAGCCAAGATGACATCTGATAGCTGCTGTAGGGGTTTTTGTTTTCTACCCTGAGGCTTTTGTATTGAGCAAACATGGAAGTATAAGGAATAAACACTCCCTGGTACAACCACGTATCAATAGGAGGTGAGATTACTCCTTCTTCTAAGTCTTAGCAAACAATTCTGATTCTGCCTTCTCAGAAGCTTTCCTGCAGATCCAAATCCCCATTGCCTACAATGATAACCAGCTGGTTGATGTGCCACTATATTGGTTTCTTATCATGTTTTGCTCCTGGTCTCCTACACTCAACGCTTGCTCCCTGGGATCACTTCTCCAAACAAATGAATGTGAGAAAGCCCCTATCGCAGCTTGTTCTTTTTAGGGAACCCAGACAAAATAAATCAGTAGGCTCGGTGCCTGTGGCTCAAGCAGCTAAGGCGCCAGCCTCATACACCTGAGCTGGCAGGTTTGAATCCAGCCTGGGGCCCGCCAAACAACAATGATGGCTGCAACCAAAAAAAAAAAAAATAGCTGGGCGTTGTGGCGGGTGCCTGTGGTCCCAGCTACTTGGGAGGCAGAGGCAAGAGACTCGCTTGAGCCCAGGAGTTGGAGGTTGCTGTGAGCTGTGATGCCACGCACTCTACCCAGGGGGATAGCTTGAGGATCTGCCTCAAAATAAATAAATAAATAAATAAATAAGTAAGTAAATAAATAAAACAGTAGATAGAGCCCCAAATGTGGTCCTAGAAGGCTTTGCAGAAGAAATAGCACTTGAACCTTTTGGGGAGGTACACAATTATAAGAGGTTCCTTTTCTAACAAAAGCAATCAATGCGGAGGCGCCAGTAGCAGAGTGGTTACAGCACTGACCACAGGCATCAAGGGTGGCAGGTTTGAACCTGGACCGGGCCAGCTAAACATCAATGACAACTGCAACCAAAAAATAGCCGGGCATTGTGGCTGGTGCCTGTGGTCCCAGATACTTGGGAAGCTGAGGCAAGAGAATCACTTAAGCCCAAAGAGTTTGAGGTTGCTGTGAGCTGTGACGCCACAGCACTCTACCAAGGGCAACATAGTGAGACTCTGTCTCAAAAAAAAGCAATCAATGTAACCTGGTTTTGTGTACCCTCAATGAATCCCCAACAATAAAAAAAAGAAAAGAAAAGAAAAGAAATAACACTTGAGTTAGGTCTTAACACTTAAGAAGTTTTCCAGGAAGACAAAAGAGAAGCATGTTCCAGGTAACAGTGTATTGAACAAAGAGGGTCTGCCCGCCTGTCACTCTCAGCCACTATGCAGAGATGAGGGTAGGTTCACCAAACTGTCAGAGGCCAGGGGTTCTAGAGAACAGTGAGAGTAGCTTCTCAATTCTGTTCTGTTCTTCCATTTCCAACATGAAAGTTCAAAACAAAAACCATGTGAGCCCTTATCTTAACAACAATCGGCATAACGCATGACCCACAATAAACAATAATCAGCAGAACCCATTACCCAAAACAACATTCCAGTTCCAAATTTAATCCCCTGAATTAATTGCCACAAACTATTCAAGATATATTCTTTTAGGTTAAAGCTAAAACAGCAAGAATGGGAGACGTGAGGTGAAAGCGTGACCCACCAGACCAGCAGCGCCCTGTTGACTGGAGCCTGACTGACTCCATCTAATTTTTACCACACGCACTCTTACCAGCAAGGACAAAGGCAAAGAGGCAGGAAAAGTCCTGGTACATTCTGCCTGTGGCTCAATCGGCTAAGGCGCCAGCCTTGTACACCTAAGGTGGCGGGTTCAAATCCCCAGCCCGGCCCACCAAACAACAATGATGGCTGCAACCAAAAAATGGCCAGGCGTTGTGGTGGGCACCTGTGGTCCCAGCTACTTGGGAGGCGGAGGCAGGAGACTCCCTTGAGCCCAGGAGTTGGAGGTTGTTATGAGTTGTGATGCCCAGGGGGATAGCTTGAGGCTCTGTCTCAAAAAAAAGTAAAAAGAAAATGTTAGGTTCATTATTGAAGAAGCTAGAGTTGTGGGCTTGAGGTAGCAGGGATGCAGGCGATTGAGTAGGAGGCAGACACAGACTTTTTTTTGTCTGCCGTGCTAATTTGGGCTTGTTTAGTAAACACAAGGACAGGATTACTTTAATCCTTAGGCTGAACCTTCTGCCACCTTGAAGCAACATGGAAACCAGCTCACATTCCAATACTGAGACACGAGTTGCTGTTACCTATGAACATATAGAGATGAATCTGTCCTCAGAGAGGTGACTGAAATTTCTAAAGAAAATATGTCGTAACATAAAATGGACTTTGTTTACTACCTAAATCCATTTCTCCCTCTCTGGGAAGAGCCCCAGTTTTTTACTTACTGACTACATAGTCTTATGTTTAGGGGAGAGATTCCCTGGCCTCAGCTGATAGTCTAACCAGAGATTGGCAATCTTTTCTTGCAAAGAACCAGACTGTAAACATTTCAGGCTTTGTGAGCCATTATGATCTCTGTTCCGAACACTCACTCCTGCTGTTGTATTATTATGAAAGCATCCTTTAAGAATACCTAAACTTTATTTATAGACACTGAAGTTTGAATTTTACACAATTTTCTGATGTCATAAAATAGTATTTTTAATTTTTTCCAGTTCTTTCAGAATGAAAAATTCATAGCTCACAGGCCATACAAAAACAGTCAGTTTGTCATATTTGCCAACCCTTTGTATAAACCAATCAGAGTGGTCTCTTTTTCTTTTCTTTTTTTTTTACAGACAGAGTCTCACTTTATCACCCTTGGTAGAGCCCTGTGGCGTCACAGCTCACAGCAACCTCCAGCTCTTGCGCTTAGGCAATTCTCTTGCTTCATCCTCCCGAGTAGGTGGGACGACAGCCACCCACCACAATGCCTGGTTAAGGATGGTCTCTTTTTCTTTGCCAAAGATTGGTTTTAGCATGGACACATAATTAATCTAAACCAATGTGACTTGCAAGTGTTCCCTAATTCCAAAAAGAGACACATGGTCCAAATAAGGTGGCTCACGCCTATAATCCTACAGGGAGGCTGGAGCAGGAGGATCACTTGAACTCAGGAGTTCAAGACCAGCCTGAGTAGGAGCAAGACCCCATCTATACTAAAAATAAAAAAAAAATTAGCCAAACCTTGTGGCAGGCCTTAAGGCTAAGGCAGGAGGATCCGTTGAGCCCAGAAGTTTGGGCTAGACTAGTTTAAACTTTCAGCCTAGGCTGAAGTCCTATGTACTCTAGCCTGGGGCAACAGAGTTAGACTTTGTCTCAAAAAAAAAAAAAAAAAAAGAGAGAGAGAGACACACACACATAAGAAAAGAAAGTCTTTTTATTGCCTCTAGTTGCTGCTCTGTGCTGAATAATGCCTAGGTCTGTTGCAGCCCTGTTGAGAACATGTTTCTTGCCTTTATCTGAGAATAGCAGAGCAGAGGAAACAATCTGACTGAATGTTCATGACATCACTGAGCTATTGAATTAACCTGCAAAATATCTGTATCTACATGACATTACTCAACTGCTGGAATTACCTGACCGTAGATTTCTTATTGTAAGAAACGATACAGGTCCTCATATGTATGCCAATTTAGTTAAGTTTTCTGTTACTTTAAGACAAAAATATTCTGGGGCCTGGGAAAATACTACGGAAGTCATTAACTAGAATAAAATAGAACAGTAAATGCTGCCATGAAATGATATCTAGAATAAATTCCTAAGTGAAAAAAGCAAGGTGCATAACAGTTTGCCCAGTTGGGATGTCATGTGTATACGGGGAGTCTGTGAGTTAGACACATCTAACTTACATACAACTTGCGCTTATGAATGGAGGCCATTATAGTAAGTTCCCGGTTACAAACATCTGACTAATGTACAATTTGCACTGGTGAACAGAGGCTATTACAGGTAATATGTAAATGTATCTATTCCAACTTACATATAAATTCAACTTAAGAACAAACCTACAGAACCTATATTGTTTGTAACCTGGGGACTACCTGTATACCTTAAGATTATAAGCAGACCATGATTAACTCTGGGAAACACTGGAATGAATGGGAAGGAAAAAGAGACTTTATTTTAATTGAATATCATATCATGAAAATTTTTCAAAAAGATGCAATTATTACTTCTAGAATTTAAAAATTGATTTTAAAAAATCCTAAGAAATGGAAAAAAATTATTGACTTTCCAGATGGGCAAATATTTTGAATAGGAATCTATGGCAATATACCTGGTTAACAACTCAATGCTGATGCCTAAAATGGATGAGGGCCATAAATTCAGATAAATGATTTCACTTTTATCTTATTCTCTTAGTAAGTTTCTTTAGCCATACTGCCTTCTCTCTGAGTGAAGCTTAGAAGGGTCTTATCTAAAATAGAAGAGCAGGGAATACCAGATACTGCAACTACAACAGTTTAACTTGTCTTATCTGTGTGAAAGACAGGATATCTAATGGGCTGCTTCTGGGTGTTAGTTCTATGTCTGGTCTCATTTACCAGGTGCATTAATGATTCAGAAGTGGGAAAAAGGGTTTTTACTGATGTCAGCCCTTTCTAAGATTTCACTAGTAAGATTTAACCTGTCTGAGAATGACTTAGCTAAAGAAGAAAAAAGAATATTATAAGAATCGAGAAAAAAAAGTAATAGAAGACTTAAACTATGAGGGATTTATGATAAGAATCAGGAAGAAATTTCTGGAAATAAAAACTATCATAGACAGAACAGAGCAGAAGTTAACTGCAGAGATTTTGGACTTTTCCTTATGACTGTTTAAAAAGGATTACTATCTGTCTAGGATGGTCTTATTATTGTTATAAGAATTATATAGAGATGAAAGAGACTTTGGAGTACACCTGTTCCAAACCCTTCATTTTACACAAGACAAAACTGAGTTTGAGAAATTAAAGTGATATTGTTTCTCCGCCTTGGCTAAGGTCAAATGAGAAATTAAAGTGACCAAGATCACAGTTAATTAGCTATAAAGGCAGAACCAGTACTCCGTTTATTATTATAGTCTTTTCTCTATACCACATTTGCTGAGAATTACTTGTATGAAGACAGAAGGATAAACTGCTAGATGACTTCCCAAAGTTCTTTTTTTTTTTTTTTGCCCGGGGCTGGGTTTGAATCCACCACCTCCGGCATATGGGGCCAGCGCCCTACCCTTTTGAGCCACAGGTGCCACCCATTCTTCCCAAAGTTCTTTATAGGTTAAGTATATTAGTTAAGAATTAAAGTTTTAAGGCCTGGCGTGGTGGCTCACGCCAGTAATCCTAACACTCTGACAGGTGGACTCTTTGAGCTCAGAAGTTCTAAGATCAGCCTGAGCAAGAGCAAGACCCTGTCTCTACTAAAAATAGAAAAACTGGGGCAAGAGAATCATTTGAGTCCAAGAGTTAGAGGTTGCTATTAGCTGTCATGACACCACAGTACTCTAGAGTATGAGACAAAAGGCAAAAAGTAAGACATAGTGGCACAGCCTGCTCTCGCCACATTTTGGGTTATTCCTAAGTAGTAATATGACGGAGTGCTGGTACAAAAGAGAAATGAACCCCCATGCACAGAATAAGGCAAGGCTCTGGGTGTTGAGCACTATCTGATCCATTAGACTCTTGAGGAATCTTGCCCTTGCTGGGGAATCTTCTCTTCTTCTCTGAGTGTATTCACCATTTCCTGGAAGCAGAGTGTGCTCTAAAACAAATTCAGATCCAACACTCTACTCTTGCTACCTGGACAATCTCCTCTCCCCATCTTTTTAATCTATATGTTGTTTCAAATCCTCATTATTTATCAACTCAAAGTTCCATTCTATTTTATGTTTTTCATTCTATTTTTTTCATATGGATATTGATGGCCCTTGAAGGCTGACCCCAAGTTATTAGCACTGATATAATCTTTTCAGGGATTTCAGCCTTCAAATCCCTTGGAAAGGAGAAATTTGCACATTACACCACTTCTTCCTAAGAAAATAAGCACCAAAGGTTACACATTTCTTCTCAGGGAGAAAAGTTTAGGAAAAAGTAACCAGTACCATTAAGTTAGTTTGAATGTTTTAATCCTGCTGTGGATTCTTGTAAACACAAAACTTTGTAAATGATTTTGGGGGTTTTATGCTTTATACACTGTATTATTTATTGTTGTATTAAATTATCTGAAAACTTATCTAGAAAAATAAACACCTATATTTTACACAATTTTAGTGGATCAGGAATTCAGGTGCAGTTTAAGTGGATAGTTCTGGTTTAAGGTCTCTAATGAGCTCATGGTTTATATGTCAGCTGGGGTTGTAGCTGTCAGAAGGCTTGACTGGAGCTGGAGGATCTACTTTTATGGCAGCTCACTTACATGCCTGGCAAGGCAGTGTTGGTTCTTGGTAGGAAGCCTCAGTTACTGCCATGTAGACTTCTCCATAGAACTGCCTGAATATCTTCATGCTATGGCAGCTTGCTGCCTCCAGAAATAGGGATCCAAGAGAAAAAAGGCAGAAACCATGATGCCTTTTGTGATCTAACCTCAAAAGTCACACATGATTCTTTTGAAATATTTTATTGGTTCTAAAGGTGAGCCCTACTCAGTGTGAGAACATACAAGGTAGGCATACCAGGAGATGAGAACCACTGGGAGTCCTCTTGGAAGCTGGCTATCACACATGCTAATTCCATGTATTTCCTTGTAATTCTCCAGTCTGGGTTTATGTATCTATGTCATCATATAGAATATGAGTGCAGAAGAGTTGTCCTCACATCACTTAAGATATTGATTGCAGAGTACTGATAATGTGTGTTAGCTTTCTCTTGTCAAAATAGCAACCCCTTGCCTTGTTTCAGTTCTAAGTAATCAGGGTTTATTATTTAGTTCTAAAGTTCACAGTCCCAATGAGACACAGAAATGGCTTGTAAGATAATCTTATAATTAATAAACTTGATTAGAATTAAAAGTACTATCGTTACTAACCAGTATTTAGTTTATCAAATATGTGAGTGGTATGTTGAAAGTATCTCTGTGTTGTGGTTACTGATTCCAACATTTATTACAAGTGTTTAATAATTATTAAAATGTTAGAACTAATAAACAAATACAGTAAAGTTGCAGGATGCAGAATCAACATACAAAAATCACTTGTGATTTTATACACTAACAGTGAACTACCTGAAAAGGTAATTAAGAAAATAATCTCATTTATGACAGCATCAAAAAGAATAAAATATTGGCTGGACACAGTGGCTCATGCCTATAATCCTACCCCTCTAGGAGGCAGAGGCTGGTGGACTGAGCTAACAGGTTCAAGGCCAGCCTGAGCAAGAGCAAGACCCTGTCTCCAAAAATAGCCAGGCATTGTGGCGGATGTTTGTAGTCCCAGCTACTTGGAAGACTGAGGCAAGAGAATCACATGAGCCCAAGAATTTGAGGTTTCTGCGAGCTATGACACCAGAGCACTCTATCAAGGGCAATAAAGTGAGACTCTGTCTCAAAAGAAAATAAATAAATAAATAAATAAAATACTTAGGAATAAATTCAACCAAGGAGATAAAAGACTTCATACACTGAAAATTACAAATATTGATGAAGGAAATCAAAGACAAATAAATGGAAAGTTATACCATGTTCATGGATTGTAAGAATTAATATTGTTAAAATGTCCATACTACCGAAAGTGATCTACAGATTCAATACAGTCTCTCTAAATTATTAATGGCATTTTTCCCAGAAATAGAAAATAATCTTAAAATTCATTGGAGGCGTGGCGCCTGTGGCTCAAGTGGCTAAGGCACCAGCCATGTACATGGAAGGTGGTGTGTTCTAATGCAGCTGGGGCCCGCCAAACAACGATGGCTACAACCAAAAAATAGCTGGGCGTTGTGGCGGGCGCCTGTGGTCCCAGCTACTTGGGAGGCAGAGGCAGGAGACTGGCTTGAGCCCAGGAGTTGGAGGTTGCTGTGAGCTGTGATGCCACCGCACTCTACCCAGGGGGACAGCTTGAGGCTCTGTCTCCGAAAAAACAAAAAATTCATTTGAGACCACAAAAAACACCGAAAGATAATTCTGAGAAAGAACAAAGCTGGAAGTATCAAACTTCCTGATTTTAAAATATATTACAAAACTATTATAATTAAAATAGTACAGTACTGACATAAAAATAGACATATAGACCAATGAAACAGAATAAAGAACTCAAAAATTAACCCACACATTATGGTCAATTGATTTTTGACAAGGATGCTAAGACTTACTTAATAGGGAAAGAATAATCTCTCCAACAAACAGTGCTGGGATTAAGTGGATATCCTCATACAAAAAGAATGAAGTTTGACCCTTATCTTGTACCATACTTAAAAACCAACTCAAGTTGGATTAAAGAACAAAATGTAAAACCTGGAACTGTAAAACTTCTAGAAGAAAACATAGGTGAAGAGCTTCATGAATGACATTGGGTTTGGTAATGCTTTCTTGGATATGATATGATATCAAAAGCACAAGCAACTAAAGCAATGACAAGTGAGATTACATCAAACTGAAGAGCTTCTGCATAGCAAAGGAAACAATAAAATGAAAAGGCAACCTTGGCTTGGTGCCTGTAGCTTAGTGGCTAGGGAGCCAGCCATAGACAATGGAGCTGGCGGGTTTAAATCCAGCCCAGGCCTGCCAAACAACAATGACAACTACAACCAAAAAATAGCCAGGCATTGTGGGGGGGTGCCTGTAGTCCCAGCTACTTGGGAGGCTGAGGCAAGAGAATCACTTAAGCCCAAGAGTTTGAGGTTGCTGTGAGTTGTGAAGCCACGGTACTCTACCCAGGGTGATATAGTGAGACTCTGTCTCAGGAAAAAAAAAAAAAAGAAAGAAAGAAAAGGCAACCTAAAAATAGGATAAAATATTTGTAAATAATATATGTGACAAGGGATTAATGTCCAAAACACACAATGACTTCCTGAAAAGCCTCCAAGATTTAAGTAGACATTTCTCAAAAGAAGAAACATAGTCAACAGGTATATGAAATTATGCTCCAAAAAAAAAAAGGCACTCAACATCACTTAACATTAGAAAAATGCAAATCCAAAACCCACTGAGGTATTACCTACACTTGTTAGGATGACTACCATTAAAAAAAAAAAGATAAATGTTAGTGAGGGTGTGGATAAATTGGAACCCTTGTACACGGATGGTGGGAATGCAAAATGGGGAACCATTATGGAAAAGAGTATAGTTACCATATGATCCAGCAATCCCCTTCCTGGGTATATAACCAAAATAAGTCAAATCAGAATCTCGAAAAGATAATATGTATTCCCATGTTCATTATAGTATTCACAGCATCCAAGATATGGAAACAACCTAGCTATCCATTGATGGATGAATAGATAAAATGTGATATATTATATATATGTGTGTGTATTTTGCCACATACACACTGGACTATTACTCAGCCTTTAAAAGGAAGGAAATCTTGCCATATATTGACAACATGGATGAACCTGGAGGGCATTATACTCAGTGAAATAAGCCAGTCACAGAAGGACAAACACTGCATGATTCCACTTACACAAGGTATCTAAAATAGTCAAACTCAGCTGGGCTCAGTAGCTCACACCTGTAATCCTAGCACTCTGGGAGGCTGAGGTGGGTGGATTTCTTGAGCTCTGGAGTTCCAGATCAGTCCAAGTAAGAGCAAGACCCTGTCTCTACTAAAAATAGGAAAAATCGAGGCAAGAGGATTGCTTCAACCCAACAGTTTGAGGTTGCAGTGGGCTATGATGCCATGGCATTCTGGCCATGGCAACAAAGTAAGATTCTGCCTCAAAAAAAAAAAAAAAATCAAATAGACAGAAACAGAGAGAAGAATGGTGGTTTGCCAGGACCTGAGGTAGGGGGAAATGGGGAGTTGCTGTTTAATAGCTGTAAAATAAGTTATACAAGAGTAGTAAGTTCTAGAAATCTGCTGTATGACATTGAACCTATGGTTAATAGTATATTGTGTACTAAGAGGGTTGGCTTGATGCCTGTTGCTAAGTGGTTAGGGCGTCGGCCACATACACCAGGGCTGGTGGGTTTAGCTCAGGCCTGCTAAAACAGCAATGAGAACTACAAAAAAATAGCTGGGTGTTGTGGCAGGCACCTGTAGTCCCAGTTACTTGGAAGGCTGAGGCAAGAGAATTGCTTAAGCCCAAGAGTTTGAGGTTGCTGTGAGCTGTGATGCCACAAAACTCTGCAGAGGGCGACATAGTGACACTGTCTCAAGAAAAAAAAATTTTAAGAGGGTAAATCTCATGTTAATTGTTCTTACCACACTAAAAAAAATTATGAAATGGACCAAATAATTTATTGAGGATAATTACAACAGAAGACATATAGGGTAGAGGCAAGTCGTAAATGGGGAAAATTCAGGAGGCTTCCAGACATGATTCTGCTACCCACCTACTTCTGTGACTTTAAGAGGGTTTCTTCATTTCCTTAAGCATCATTTTCCCACTTGTGAAATGATGGAATTGGACCATAACTGGATGATTTCTAATGTTGTCTGTAGCTCCAGTAGTCTCTGAAGTTACATATGAAGCCATATTTATATAACAATGCTCCATTACTTCCAATCTGTCTGCTTCTAAATCCATTTCACAATTCTTCTCTAACAAGGTCTATTTTTCTCTTTGAATTTTATTCTCTTTCAGTCACTATTTTGCATTCTTCTATAAGTCTATGCCATTCTTTTGCCAATCTATCCGATCAGTGCACTTTCTTGGCTTTTCTTTACATTCCCCTGAATACATTGTTTCTAATTTGGGCTACAGGCAAGAACCCTATAATTACCAAGGGGGACTCTGATTATATCTTGAGTTCATTTTTTGCCCTTACACAACCCAGCCCCAGGCTCAGTTTAAACATGGCTGCTCTCACTTTTCTTCCTTCAGTTCATTTAATAACTATTTATTTCAGTCTTCACAGCAGTGGGCAAGGTATATATTGACCCTAACAGACTTGTTTCAACTTCATCTACTTTTAGTATCTTTCCTAGGTCTAAATTGCAAAATCCTAGGATGTTACAAATTAAAACATCCACAGACCCCAGGTAGGAAAGGAAAACAAAGCAAGCCCCAGGTGCAGTGGAGGGCAAGCAAGAAGGAAGGCTAAGCTTGCTCATGTTTTCCAGATGAACTAGAGATCTAGATTTTAAAGTGAAATCTGATTTACTGAATTTCAGTGTCTAATTAAAATATACTTTGAAAACTACCAAACTGCTATGTGGGCCAGATGAAACATTTTCACTGGCTGAATTTGGCTCTGGATCCTTCCACTGAGGACCTCTGTGAACGCAGTATCACGGAGAAGGGCAAACATCTCCATTGTATTATTGCTCCTAACAACAGGTATCCATGAAACATTCTTTCCCGTTCCCATGCTTGGTTTCTTCACTCCTTCACTTCATCCAATACCTTACTTATTACATCTTTCATCTTTTTCATTGAGTTTCCTTTTTTTACTCTCATCTTCTGTTTGCAGTAAATGCATGAGGGTAAGGGGCGAGATTAAACATTGAAATGGTGAAGTGAAAATGACTTCTGTTCCTGTTAACATGTGTCTGAAAACACTTTGGTGCTCCAAAGGCAGAACTCCAATTCTGCCCAGTTTTGCATGATAATTTCTAGTTTGGGCCAGAATCAAAAGAAAAATCAACTCGGACTGAAAAGCAGCCCGGCTGAGAGGACAGACACAGAAAAAGCCAGATGCAAAGGGTAACAGTGAACCTTCTTTTCCCAGGACTACCTTGCAGCAGTGTGAAGCGCCATAGCCACCTCCCTCTTTGAGCAATTACTGCTCTCTTACCAAAGAGCCCCAGGTGTACTTTACTATTTTCGTTTATTACTGGGGTACCCAATCACTAAATTGTCCCAGCCTCATGACAGTAGCCAATCCCTTGTTAATCCCTGCTTTTCCTTATCCTGCCGCAGAAACAGCATCCAATCCAGAACTGATCCCCGCTCTCCTTGGACCCTCCTCAGATTCCTTTGGCGGGAACACAAAACCTTACAAAGCCGGATTCGACCCTCCTCTTCCAGGGGTATTCCATGCTTTCTCCGATTGACCTCCCTCTGATTTTAAGTCTGATGTTATCAGACTATAGGCTTCTTTCTGGTGGCCTTTGGTTCATTTGGCTTTAACCGTCGTATCGGGATCTTTAATAGATCATGTTTCATGGTCTCCGCTTAATCTCCCTCTGAGCTGTTTAGATATACAATTTTTAATAGCTAAAAACAAAGACAAATGCCTTCTAAAATTGTCCCATAACCCCACTGTAGTAAGCAACACCCCCATATCGGCCCTATCATACCCTTTTAAAAATGGCATTAGTCATTTTATCTGGTTTGCTTCTCAGCGAATTCAGGTCTGAATTCTTGGGTTATATCAAAAAGGAGCAGATGGCCATGTGTGGGTTTTGAGCTCGTAAATTTTTTATGTGGTAGTAATTCAAGACCAGTGAGGGCAGGTTGGGACCGTTTTAAAAAGGCTCCTCTAGGAGGAAGCCCCGAATTGTATCGGTTTTTTTGCACGACCCCCGAAGGCACAGGTTGTGGGGTGACCTTTTTGAGCGTGGAGGGCAGGGGTTATTCTTTCGCCTTCTGGAACTCCACGTGACAGTCCCAACCTTACCCCAGGGTCTCTCCGCCGGGGTCTCTGAAGTGGGCTCCGGGAGCAGGAGAGCAGGAGTGTGGGCTTGGGCGGCCTGGGCTGCCCAGACTTCAACTGTGCGGCTCCGCGGCTCGGAGCACGACCGCGGCCGCGAGGATTCCGGAGCGGACTTCTCCCCGCAGCGCCCGCGGGGCAGCCAGGGGCGCACATCTGCCTGCGGCCCGGGACCCGCCCCCGAGCTGCGGCGCCCACGCCCTAAGCGGTCCGCTGGTCCCGGCGCAGTGCAGCACAGCGCGCGCTCGTGCGGGGCCGGGCCGCGCTTACGCGCACGCGCACGCGCGAAGAAAGCCCTCGGAGGGGGAGGGGGCGCAGGGGGCGTCACGGGGGCAGCGGAGGAAGGAGGCGGCCGCGTCGCCTCTGGCGGGGCTCGCGCTAGCGCTCGCCCTCCGCCTTGCCCGAGCCCCGCGAGGGTGAAACGCTTTCTCCCGGCATGCAGCGGGAGGAAGGATTTAACACCAAGATGGCGGACGGCCCGGATGAGTACGATACCGAGGCGGGCTGTGTGCCCCTTCTCCACCCAGAGGTGAGGGGCCGCGCCGAGCGTATTCCTCGCCCTGCGGCTCTCCAGCCTTTCTCCTCCGGACTTGCCGAGGGCAGTGGCCCACGTGTGTGGGGTAGTGGGACGTGCCGAAGTTGGGGAGGGTGGGGAGGCGAATCCAGGCCCGAGCGCAGCTGCGAGCGGATAACGGGGGAGGAGATAGCGGGGCGGGCCCGACCGGGGCGGGTTCTGGGACGCAGTCCCCGGCTGTGCCAGGAGGACAGAGGTGGAGATGGTTTGCTCTGTCCCCGCGCAGCTTGTAGGTGCAGAGGCGGCAGGCGGCCTCGTGCTGTTTTGGAACTGCGGCTTAGCCCCTAGTCGTGCTCCAGGGTCGGGAGCAAGGAGGAAGCCCGTCAGGTTTTGATTTCTTCTTTCCTTCGCCAGGGTGAATGACGGTATCTATTCCTTCCTTTTAGCTCACTAGAAGGGGACAATTTCTTGGGCATAGTGATATCCTTGCAGGTTATGCCATAGGCATCATCTCGGGGCACCTTGTGTCCGTTGTCCTTTTTTGAGCATTTGTCCTTAAGCGATTAAAAAGGTAGGTCAAAACTTTTGGGAATAGACCCATACACACATTAGCTTGTCAAAGTACTGTTTTTTAGGAGCCAGGGGAGGTCAGTGCAACACGTTCCCCGTCACAACTTGAGTATCTTCTCCTGAAAGTAAACAGTGCCCGGCTCCAGGATCTGTCACATTCTGCACTTGTTTACCTCCCGGTTTGTCGTTGAGCTAGTGCTAGTTAAGGCCTGGAAGCAGTTCTTGATACATTCTGGTTTGTGATCTGTGGATGGGGCAGCTGCGCAGCTTCCTGGTAGTTTTTATGAGGTTGAGGGATGAAGACAATCTTGGGTTGTGGAGTGAACAAACATGGAAGTCTCTACCTGGTTTCTTTGCATTAGAATGATTCTATTTCTGGATTTTGGTTTAATAGCATGTTCCAGTAAATGTAAATAAGGACAATCACCTCTCATATGTTAGTACTCAACTACCCTCCTGTTCATCACTTTGGTTTATCAAAAACAAATGGGTCAATTTCTCAGAAACAAATGCCTGGGCCTGTCTTAATAGAAAAGACTACTCTGGACTTCTGACCAACAGAAACTGTAGAGTAACTAAACATTTTTTTGACCAAAGTGGTAACATTATCAGAACTAGCATTAACGACTTCTCTTTTGGTTCACACTTAGGCCCTAAAAATATGTCAAGAAGTAGACAGAGTTTTCAGATGATGCCTGAAATGCTGCTAAGGAATTTTTCTACTGTGTTTCCCCGAAAATAAGACACTGTCTTATATTTGTTTTTTTTTTTTTTTCAAGAAGACACACTAGGGCTTATTTTCAGGAGAATTTTTTTTTTGCAGTTTTTGGTTGGGGCTGGGTTTGAATATGGGGCCTGCGCCCTACTCCTTTGAGCCACAGGCTGCCCCGGATGTGTTATATTTGTTAAGTATAAGACAACAATCTACATTTATTCAAATACAGTTAAGTCATCTTCTTTTGGAACCTGAGGGGGGAGCTGACCTTGTTGGTGGGGCTGACGCTAGGGATGCGTGGACTCCTTTCCCCTAGCCCTTTGCTGTGTGCAGTAGGATCCTTGCTACTGTGGTTACCACTCGCGCACCCTCGCAAGTGGGAAAAGCTGGGAGAAAGGAACTGTGGCAGATAAAAGGTATTGCAGTCTTCCTTACCACTCCATGCGGAAATGCATGCCTATCACTAGGTCTTATTATTGAGGTAGGGCTTATATTGAACAAATGCATAGAAATCCTGCTAGGGCTTATTTTTTGAGTAGGTCTTATTTGGGGGGAAACACAGGAGTAATCTGTTTCTGTGAAAATATTTCAAACACATAATATTCTATGTATTTTAACATACTATTCTTAATAAGCATTTGCTTTGTAAAATAGTATTTTGTTTGCTCTATTGTAAGAATAATTAACCAGAAATTGCTTGTTGTAATGGAGTGGTCAGTAATAGGCTTGAAGTTTAGAGACTAGTCTTCAGCTTGTCAGTTCATGGATAGGATTTTACTAGACAAATCAACCATCTCCTCATTGGAAAGTGGGAATTGGGGTTAATGACATACCATCCCTTTTTACCCAACAAGCAAAAGTCTGGTTAGTTTAAGTGCTTTGGATCTTAAGTTTATAATCACATGGCTGAGGTCTTTCTGTATTTCCCTCCCTCCCTTCCTTCCTTCTTTCCTTCCTTTCTTCCTTCCTGCCTCCTTCATTCCTGCCTGCGCCCAGTGCAGACCTGGTATAGTTCTGCCACTCCTCGCAGTGTGTTCTTGGGCAACATACTTCTCTGAGTTGCCTCATCATTTATAATAATGGGATGAGATGAAAATATTTAGTGAAGATTAAGTGAAATAATGTATTTTGGTTGTCTAAGTAAGCCGTGTTTTTAGTTTTTAGTCTCTTTTAGAAAGAAACCCATTCTGTCTTGGTGAGCAATGAAATGCTACTACCTTTAATTACTTTTTGAAGAGAACATAAGACTTTTGGGTCAGACTTGAATTCCAGTTCTAGATCTTAAATAACTATCTAAGTGACCTGAGACCAGTACTTTACTTCTTTAAGCCTTAAGTTTGTTCCTCAGAAAGTGGAAATGTTGCCGAG
Source organism: Galagoides demidoff (assembly GCA_963574575.1). Taxonomy (NCBI): domain Eukaryota; kingdom Metazoa; phylum Chordata; class Mammalia; order Primates; family Galagidae; genus Galagoides; species Galagoides demidoff. The sequence continues at coordinate 9,163 of CAUYQV010103513.1, read as the reverse complement.
TTTATAGGACTGAAAGGGATTAGGTGAGACTGTATTGTATATTGAAGCTAAAGAGCTGGCATTTTGTAGGTGCTCTGTTAATGTGATCTCTTTCTTCTTTACCAGAAAGAGGGAAGTGTTTATATGTTTATTTTGGTTTTGGTGAATGATTTAAAACTGAATGTGGGTTTTAATTGAGTGGAATTAAGATCTTGCAGGAATAAGATTTATTTTACTTTTTATCTTCGGATTTAACACTGTTACAGAAATAGTTCCTCACTAAATATTTGTTAAACAGCTGAATTACTGGTAGGATAAAGAAATGAGCCATTGCTTAAATCTCCCATTAGTATGGAAACTGCCTACTGTTAAAATTTTAGGATTATGCAATTAGATGATAAACACTTTGTAGAGGTATTTGTAGGAGGAGAACCTTACTTTTTAATGAATTAAATAATTCATTCACTGAGTTAGTCATTTAAACATTTGTTTATCATGTTTGGGTCAGGCATTGTGCTGGACTCTGTGTGAGATGGCAGGATTTTTTTTTTTTTTTGGTACATTCCGTGAGAGACATTGTAGGATGTTGGTTAAGAGCCAGAACTGTGGTGTCAAACCAAAAAATCTAGGTTCTGCCACTTACTCTTATCATGGTCAAATTACATTTCCCTCATTTGTAAATTTGAGTTGTAGGTGCCTACTTTTCAGAGTTATTGCTGTGTTAGTTAGGAAAATGTTTATAAAGCACTCATCACAGATCTAGGCAGTAGGCTGCCAAGCAAATCAAACCTTCTAAAGGCCCTGGCATATAGTAAATACTGAAAGAGAAGCTGCGATTACTTTATTTTCTGTTAAAATAGGTGATTTTTTTTTTTGTATTATCATAATGGAAGAAATTAAAGGCTCTTTGGAAAAAGATGAACTGATTATCAAGGGGTTAGGGCGCTAATCCTAGCTCTGTGACCTTGAGCTAGTAGATATTTAACTGCTCTTAGTTTCTTTGGTTTTAAATAGAAACAAGACCAGATGATTTCTAAGATTTCTTCAAAATTGAGTTGTGACTTTTGAATTTCAAGATTATCAACTTATTTACCTGTTCGCTAGGTACATACACAGTGTTAGGTTATATGGGTAAAATAAAATGGAAAGGGCAGTATGTATTTTCCAGAAGGTAATGTTCTAGTTGGGAAGTTACACACGAAACACTTGACAGAATTCAAGTAAGTGCCAAATTGAATAGTATCAGATTCCTGTCATTTAGAATCATTAGAAAAAAGACTTCAGTAGAGGAACAGAGACCACGTGTTGGTCTCCTGGTCCAGCAGACTTGCTGTCACCAGTCTTCCATTTTGCCTGCTGGTACATTCTCAGTAAGTTGTCTGAGTTCTTTCGTGGAATGAGATCACAATACCCCCTTCTGCCAGACTATTGTAGGGTTTCTATTTCAGAAAGATCTGACTCAGAGCTTTGAACTGGATTACCTAATAGGCTTTCATCTCTTGCATTCTTCCTTTTTTCTTAATTTTAAAACTTTCGCTACTACTATTTTTCTTATTTTTCTCTGTCTTTTCAATGCCAACATTTTAGATTTTGCATTTATTTTATTTTTTTTTTTGAGATGGAGCCTCAAGCTGTCCTCCTGGGTAGAGTGCCATGGCATCACAGCTCATAGCAACCTCCAACTCCTGGGCTCAAGTGAGGCTCCTGCCTCCGCCTCCCAAGTAGCTGGGACCACAGGTGCCTGCCACAACGCCCAGCCATTTTTTGGTTGCAGCCATCATTGTTGTTTGGCGGGCCCGGGCTGGGGATTGGAACCCACCACCTTAGATGTACGTGGCTGGCGCCCTAGCCGTTTGAGCCACAGGCGCCGAGCCTTGATTTTGCATTTGTTTTATCCATACTCATGTCTAATGATTGCATTGTTTGGATATTAAACTGAAGTTACTACTATGTCTACTCTCTTTACAGATTTCATGAAGTCTATTTTTTGAAGCATTTCTTTAGTGAAAATGATTTTCCCCTCATTACCTTTTTTTTGCCCTATTATGTATTTAGAGATACATCTTTGTACATATATATGTGTGTATAAATTATTTATTTTCCAGAAGCAGATGGAAAATTACTTTGAAAGTTGTTTTTTCTTCTGATAGGTTACAGGCAACTCTTCTCAAAGCACCTCTTTTTGAATTCTTTAGGATCTGATGCCTTTCTTTTTAAATTCAGCAAAAATACTATAGATCATATAATTTAGATTTAAAAAATTATATCTTGGGTATAATAACCATTGAGTCAATATATAAAATTAAAATACTACTAACTGGTAACCTCATAGGTTGTGGCAAAGCTGAAGTTGAAAATTACCAACATAGAGAACTAAAACATTGTATTTGGTTTTGAGAAATGCTATTTTCCTCTTTTGGCTTCTTTGTTTTATTTTGCTTGCAATTTTTATTTAATTAGGGAGAATCATCTAAGAAGTACTTATTAAGAGTGGACACTGGAGTGAGTAGATGTAAGAGCATGTAGGTTAAAACTGTGAATGATGGTGCTAGGATGCTTGGGTTCCCATGCCAGTTCTACTCCTTTCTAGCTATGTGACCTGGACAAGTTAGTGGAGTCTCTGTTTCCAATTTTCCATACTAAAATGGGGATATGATAGCACCTACTTTCTGAATTTGTTGTGAGGATTAAATAAGATAATATAAGCTATATTCCTTGTCTGGCATCTAAACAATAAATGTAAGCTATTAATATTGTGGTAAGCAGTGGTATCTCAAATTGATAAATTAAGCAACAGTAGTGTGCATATATTATATATGGAGGCAACAAACTGGCTCATTATTTAATAATACTATTCATTGATTGTTTCTGGGGATTGAGGAGAGAGTATAGGCAGAGGACTTCTTTACTAAAAACTGCCATCCTGGCCCCCCCACCCCCCCCGGCCCCAATTGTGATTTTTTTTCTTTTTTTGGAGACAGAGTCTCACTTTGTCATTCTGGGTAGAGTGCCATGGCATCATAGGTCACAGGAGCCTCAAACTCTTGGGGTCAAGGATTCTCTTGCCTCAGTCTCCCGAGTAGCTGGGACTACAGGCGCCTGCTACAACATCTGGCTCTTTTTTTGTTGGCAGTTGTCATTGCTGTTTTAGCTGGCTGGGGCTGGGTTTGAACCTGCCACCCTTGGTATATGGGACTGGTGCCCTACCCACTAAGCCACAGGTGCTGCCACTTATCTCTATTCTTATGAGAAAAAATAATGCTCCTTTGAGCTGAAGACAGAAGATGCTTGTTGTTTTGGTTAGTATCCTCTGGTTGCAAATGTCAGCAACCCTGTTGAAACCTGCTTGGGCAAAAAGGGAATTTATTGTCTCAACCCAAACTCAGGATGTCAGGGAGGCAGTTGGATCAAGGACAGCAGGAATCTGAGCTGAGAATGCCGCCAACATTGTCCTTTTCATTTCTGTTCCTTCCCTTTCTGCTTCATTTTCTCCTGATGGAAAGCAGTTTCCTTGTAGTGAGGTCATGGATGCCAGCATTTTTTGGGTCATATCTTTTCTGATTCCACACTGAAGAGTGGCATTAGGTGGTCCTGATTTAGATTATGTGTCCACTCCTATGATTGTGGGGATAGTGCTGTAATTGGCCAGGATCACTTGGGTGGTAGACTTGGGGGAGGAAGAGATTGGCAGACAGATTCTATGTGAAGAACTGTTTATTTGCTTTGTTTCCAGCCTCTTTTTTTTTTTTTAAACATACTTTAAGTGATGTTGTGATTACATTGAACTCAGTTATTTTTCACAATAAATGTTCTTGTTGGAGTACTGAGTTCTTTGTGAATACAGGTAGTCCCCAGTTTACAAATGAGATAGGTTCCTGTAGGTTTGTTCTTCAGTTGAATTTGTAGGTAAGTAAATTGGAACAGCCTCTGTAAGTGTAAGAGTCAGACAGTCACATGTTTGCAACTTGGGAACTTACTGTAATAGCTTCCGCTTGTGTGAGTTGTATGTAAGTTAGAGGTTTGTAACTCAGGTACTGCCTGTAATCTAGACCAGGAATTGACATTTCTTTTCCTGTATGAGGACAGAGAGCAAGTATTTTCAAATTTGTGGACCAAGTGGTTTCTGTAGCAACTACTCTGCAGTTGTTGTGTGAAAGCTATCACAAACAACCTGGAAATGATGGCTGTGCTGTGGTCCAATAAAACTTTATCAGTAAAATCAGGTTGTGGGCCAGGTTTAGCTCATGGGCCATAGTTTGACACCCCTTCCTTGATTTAGACAATACATAGAAACTCCAACAGGAAATTTTTGTTAAGTATGTGATATCTCAACCCATTGGATTCTATTAATTTCTGGTATGTAGTAATAATAACTTTCTTAGAACTGGATTTATTTAGGAGCTGGGTTGAGTGAAGTAGGAATATATGTATATGTATATTAGAATCCTGCGGGGACTTTGTTAGAATACACATACTTCCATACATAACACTTCAGAGTTTCTGATTTAGTATATGGATTTGTGGCATGCATATTTTGAAAAAGTATCTGAAGCAATTCTGATAAACACTCCTATGCTTGATCCTCTCTACCATCTACTTGATATGTGGGAAAAGTTGTATTAGAGAAGAGAGAAGGAAGCTAATTTGACATTTAATATGTGAGGCATGGTACTGAGTGCTTTGAATGTGATTTCCTTAATCTCATAGATGATAATGTAGTAATTGCTAACAGTTATCAAATTGTAATTATGAGGTAGGCACTGACCTAAACAGTTTTACATATACATTCATTTAAGTCTCATAATTTTTTATGCGTATTTTAGAAATGAGGAAATGGAAGCATAGGGAGGTTAAGTAACTTGCTGGTGACAGAACTGAATTTCAATCCAAGTTACCCCTGTTTTTATAGCACAGTACAGTGTGATAGAGATGATAAAGAGTTGGTGGTTACAAATGTCCTCACTTATGTTTTTTAAAAAATTAAAAAAAATTTTTTTGAATAGACTTTTTAAGTGCAGTTTAGTTCATAGCACAATTAAGCAGGAAGTACTGAGGGATCTTATATATCCACTACCCCTTTCTTCCCTGTGATGAGGATATAGGTGCCAGCGCAGTTTGATTTCTTTGGCCATATGTATCACGTCTTCACCAACCACTGGAGAAGGGCTGCCTCTCTTCCTGTATTTCAAGAGTGGCATTGGGCATTCTTGGCTATGTGTCCACTGCTGTGACCAGGGGTGTAGCCCTTCCTTGCTGTGGATATTCTGGACCATGGTGGTGCACTTGTTACAGTGGATGAACTTACATTTGGTGCCTCATTATCATTTGAACTGTTTATATTAGGATTCACTCTGGTGTGATACATTCTATGGTTTTTAACATGTATAATAATGTGTATTGGCTTGGCGCTTGTGGCTCAAATGGCTAAGGCACCAGCCACATACACCTAAGGTGGTGGGTTTGAATCTAGTCTGGGCCCACCAAACGACGACGGCTGCAACCGAAAAATAGCTGGGTGTTGTGGCGGGTGCCTGTGGTCCCAGCTGCTTGGGAGGTGGAGGACAACTTGAGGCTCTGTCACACACACACAAAAAAAATAATGTGTATCCACCATTATATTGTCACACATAGTACCTCCATTGCCATAAAAATTCACTGTGCTCTCTTATCTGTCCCTCCCCCAGTCCATGGCAGCCATCTTTTTACTGTCTCCAGAGTTTTGCCTTTTCTAGAATGTCATTTAGTTGGAATCATACAGTATATAACCTTTCAGATTGGCTGCTTTGACTTAGTAATATTCATTTATGGTTTCTTTGTATCTTTTCATGGCTTGGTAGCTCCTTTTTAGCACTGGATAGTCTTTCGTTGTCTGGATGTACTGCTGTTTACCCATTCACCTAGTGAAGGATGTCTTGGTTGCTTCCAAGTGTTGCTCATTTACTTTTCACAATAGTTCTGCAAAATGTGAAATGAGCTGTTCACAGATTGGGAGACAGGCTTAGCTTAGGTGAAGTAACTTGTTCAGGTTTCCATCATTAGCAGTTGGCACCATTTGTTTTAGAACTGAACTCTGACTCCCAAACCCATATCTTCATATGTAGACTTTGCCATGTAAATTAGTAGGTTGTAACATAGTTTACTTTTTACTGATTTTTTACTATCTATTATTGTCAATTCTTTTTGTTACTAAAGGAGTGGATTCATTTTTGGCAGCTGTTCTAAAGCCACTTCTTTTAGTAACCTTTCGACTTGAAATAATAAAACTCCTTACTAAGATTTTCTTTAATTCAGTTTTTCCTCCACTTAGTATAAATTACTAAAGTAAAAGACACTTTCATTACTTCTTTGAAAGGAGGCAACTTTCCTTGCAATAACCCTAGGTATAGATGGGGTTGGGGTTGGATGTTTTCAGTATAAATATGTGGCAGTAGCTGTTGAGAGGGCAGGTAGTGCTGGCTTAATTTGTAGGCACCTCAAGTTTAAACCTTTTTGAAGCGTCCACTGTATTATTTGTTCATCTCTTCTAAAGATTTGTTGCTGGACCCATTCTCCTACAGTTAGTAACTATGATCTTGGGCATATTGCTTAATCTGGGTGCCCCAGTTTTCTCATCTAGAAAAGGGGATGATAATAATAGCACCTACCTCTTAGGGTCCATATAAGATTAAAATGAATTAGTATGTTAGTATGCCATATATATATATGATTTTTTTACAGGTCTTTTTTTTTGGCGGGGACTGGGTTTGAATACTCCACCTCCGGCATATGGGGCCCACGCCCTACTGCACCGAGCCACAAGCACCGCCCAAGTATGCCATATTTTGTAGATTTTAACATGTATATATTTTAATATCTCTGAAAATGGGACTTGTGACTTAGAGTTAATGTTGCCTGTTGCTTTGACTAAGTTGCAGTAGTGATTAGTTGTCACTGCCTGTGCACGGGCTGTCTTTGTGGTTATTCCCGATGGCATGGTACCTGCAGCTTCCACTTCAGTTTGCAGTCCACTTACGGACACTTAAAAAAGGAGCATGATTCCTGGTTGTTTCTGAAAACTGTTGGCAACTTTTGGTAAGATCAAGAAAATCATCAAAATTTGTGGAATGTGTCAGTAGCTTGGAAGGAAATCCAGCGATAAAAGTCACAAAATCCTGTAAGAAAGACTGTATGCCAGTGTTCTTGGTGACTCATAAACAATATTGTGATGAAAAACATGGGGATCGGCAAGTCTAGGTTGAACATGATTCAGAAGACAGAGGCTAAGCTTGGATATGAAATAGTTTTAGCAATACAATAGCTGACTGATTTCTCTCCTTTTGTTATATCCAAAAGAGTGATAGATGATGAAAATCTGTCTGTAAAAGATCTTTCAATTAGTATAAACAGTCCTCCAATTTGCATAAATAACAATTCAGATTGATAAGAAAGCATCGGATTGTAGTTCAGTTGGATTGTAGTTCAGTTGGCGGTGTTTCTTACTGGGAGGCATATATAGTAATGGTACATCTTACAATCAGTAGTTTTGATTCTGTGAAATTCTGTCTCTGAATAAAATTTAGAATAGTACCTTGCAAAATAGTTAAGAGTTTGCTATTATTTGTTTTGTAACATTTACTTTATTTCCATAATTTAAGATTATGAGAGCTCCTATACGCCACTGTTAATCCTGTTTTTACTGGGGAGATTTTATCTCCACATGTAGTTTCACTGAAATTACATTAAACTTCATTTATAATTCTGTAAATATCATAAATAAATTATAGATAGTGTTTTTTGTGGAAATTTTGCTTTCTGTCTGAATACCAATAATAGAAAGATCAAACTCTTCCACCTGTTCATGTCAGTTAACTTAATTTCAGAAGCCCCCATTATTTAAATTTTTTTTTCTTATTTCTGTCTTTTTTCCCTGTGGATAATATTTCCTGAGTGTAATGAAGTCCAAAAAGAAAAAAAAGGAGGGGGGGTGCACTTATACAAAAAAAAAATATAGATAAAACTAAAATCTAGCAATGTAGCATAGCAGATCAAATATAAACTTTCCTATTATTTTCCTAACATCTGATTTATTCTGTATTGTTGAATAGTTTAGGAATTTTCAAAGTATCAGAAATTTAAGTCTCAGCATGGGATTTTTAGCCTTAAAAAAAGTGACACATGATTATTTTTAAAAATTAAAAAGTATAGAAGGTGAAAGTCCCACTGTTCCCCACCCCCAACAGACACAGATTTCTCTCCTCGAAGGTAACCATTACATTTTGGTACACTTAAATTTTCTAGGCATATACATTTAAATGTATAATATATATGTTTATGTGTATTTCTTTCTTTCTTTTCATTACATAAATGGTATTATATGTTATAAAATGTGTTTTTATTTTGCATATAGATTGGACATAGTTTTATTTTAGCACATAATGATGTTTCCCATTCTTATAACATCTAGACCTGCATTAAAATTAATTAAAAATGAGTAAAATTAGAAATTCAGTTTTTCAGTGATCCTAGTAAATATTCAACTGTGTGGCTAGTGGCTCATGTTTTAGGCAGCACAGAATTATGTAGCATGACAATCCTTGCAGAAAGTTCTTAGACAACATTGGTTTGGAGACAATTTTTTAAAAAAACTATGTATTTAAAAAAATTTTTCGTGCAGAACTGTCATTTTTTTTTTTTTTTGAGAGACAGAGTCTTGCTTTGTAGACCTCGATAGAGTGAGTACCATGGTGTCACAGCTCACAGCAACCTCAAACTTTTGAGCTTAAGTGATTCCCTTGCCTCAGCCTCCCAAGTAGCTGGGACTATAGGTACCTGCCACAATGCCTGGCTATTTTTAGAGATGAGGTCTCGCTCTGGCTCAGGCTAGTCTAGAACCTGTGAATTCAGGCAGTACACCCACCTAGGCCTCCCAAGTGTGGGGATTACAGACATGAGCCACTGCACCCAGCCCTTGCAGAACTTTTTCATTGAGGCATATTTAGGATAAATTGTACATTTAAAAAAAAAATAGCGCATGTTTTAAATGTTCAAGTATTAAGTTCACAACTCTTCTTTTTTTTTTGAGATGGAGCCTCAAGCTATCCCCCTGGGTAGAGTGCCATGGCATCACAGCTCATAGCAACCTCCAACTCCTGGGCTCAAGCGAGTCTCCTGCCTCCGCCTCCCAAGTAGCTGGGACCACAGGCGC